>JAAGKR010009974.1:5476-24480 GCA_011419295.1 Clarias macrocephalus
TAACTGGTCCTGGAGTCCTGCTTCTGGTTGGAGATCTCGTCGCATGGATGCCCCGTGTGGTCTGCCTGGATTTGTATGGTGGCTGTGGATGGTTTCCATTAAGACTGTCCTATCATCGATTGATGCTCTGGGGACCTGTGACTTCAGTTGTTCGATAGCTCAGGACTGGAATCTCCTACAGTCTACCTGAGCCTCCAGGAACAAACTGGACTCCTTTTAATTTTAACACATCTCCTGTTACACTGAACTTCCAGTACACATTATTATGCTGATCAATCCCTGCTATCCGTTATCACCCAGATGAGGATGGGTTCCCTGTTGAGTCTGGTTCCTCTCAAGGTTTCTTCCTATTACCATCCCAGGGAGTTTTTCCTTGCCACCGTCGCCCTCGGCTTGCTCATCAGGGACAATCTTATCATTTTGATTCATACACATTGCATACAGACTTACTTCTTTTTATTGTGTAAAGCTGCTTTGCGACAATGTCAATTGTTAAAAGCGCTATATAAATAAAATTGACTTGACTTGACTTGACTTAAAAAGAATGAACAAGACCGAGCAGACGTCTCTGCCTAAAATGTATTTCACCAGCAAACCATAAACATAAATGCAAACAAATAAAATGTTTAATGATATCAATTAAATCAGACTTCATAGTTGGATTTGATACTTTGAGTGTAATTCATACATTTACTGAATATATTCACATTTTGTAAAATAACGAAACCCGTTTCCTTCTTGGGCCGTATGTCTACTTTCCTTGTTTTAGTCTGTAATATTTAAGTAAAATACATTTTGCGTATATGCTTAAATATTCCTTTTTATTTATGGTCTGGTGTAGTATGTTTGATCTGCATTATTGCAAGAGGCGATGACTTTCTGGGGGAGTATGTCTGCACCTTTTGTAAAGTGAAAGTACGAGCCGCGGGTTCACCCACGCCGATGAACAGCTTTATATCAGTCATAAATCTACAATCACATTCCAGCTATTATTTCCAGCCGTGGTCAAATAATGGATGAAATAATTATTCAATGCTGGACACAAACAGCAAAAAAGCCAGATGATTATTTTTATAAAAAGCCCGAAGCACTTCATGTTTATATTTGTTCGTTCATGTCTTCTGATGGTGCTTGACACATTTTTACGTTTTAACGAAGACATGTTGACATATTCAAGAATCAGGACATTCGCATAATTACTGTATATGTGCGCGCGTCTCATAGGTGTGTGTGCGCGGAGAGTTTGTGTATATGTGCACTCGTCTCATAGGTGTGTGAGCAGTTATTAGTATATATAGATGTGTGACTGTTTCATACATGTGTATGCAAGTGTTTCACGTGTGTGTGCATGAGTGAAGTTTGATTTAAGCCCTATACGGCGCCTCATAATTTAGGGCATCTCTTTTCATCATTATGAACATAATATGAAGCACATGTATGCAGATTCATCATAAAATATTATTATTGTAAAACAAAATAAAATTCATGTTTGCTTCAGCATTGTTTTAGGCTAAATAATTATACACAATTCTTTGTTGTACTGGTCTGGCTTTTAGATAAAGTCCTTCCATAATACCTCTGTGATTTTCCGTCTTCCTGGGTTGAAATCAAAATAGCATTAGATGAATAGAGAGAACAAGCCCATGTTCCACACACTAAGTAGTGCCCTTGGTAAAGGGTTGGAAAGCAATTTGGAATTCAGCCTTATGTTAGGAGCTAGTTGGCTTTGTAGCTTAATAGCATGGATAGTTCAGATACGATTCCAGATGACTTAGAAGCTATTATTAAGGATTAAAAAAAAAAAAAAAAAAACACACAACAATGTTATCAGATGTGTCTTCTTGCTGAAAAAAAGTGCTTCTGTGACTGGTTTTGAACTTGGTGTTCGGCAGGCAGTTGCTCTATTTTACATTACAGTGTATTTTATTTAGTCCTGTTTAATACACTGGTAGACAATATTTTGCTACAAATTAAAGCTCAAAATGTTTCTTCTGTTTGGGTTTGTTTACGTTATATTTTGATGTTTTCCCTGATGTTTTTTTCGCTGATAGTCAAAAATTGGTCAATTAATGGCGCATAATATATGGAATAAATATCTGTCCATACGGATAAGTGTTTCTTTTGTCATTTAACCAAAATATGATGGGGCATTAATCACTTATCACAACGAAAAAATGCGGCAGCAGAGACAGATTAAATCCAGACAAACATTCACACTACAAAACACTAAAACAGCTAAAAGTTCCAGAGGGTTAGTGTCTGTTATCGCAGGACGGGAATTACCTACAGTATGCTACTTTATCTTTTACTGCTTATATTTTTGCCCTAGTTTCATTTGGTTTCACGCAGTTTCATGTACTGCATGTTTAAGAGAGAGAGCGTATATTGTGGATTACTACTACTACTACCACTTCTATTAATAATAATAATAATTGTTGTAAGGTAAATTAAACCCATGGGTTTCAATCATCACTAAATCAGCCAATGCCTACAGTATACTACTGTATTTTTCATTGCTTATATTTTTTAGTAGGACAATAGTTTCATTTGGTTTTATGCGATTTCATGTGCTATTTGTGTGTGTGTGCATGTATGTGTGTGTGTGCGAGAGAGAGAGAGAGCTTATACGGTGGAACCTCGGATCGCGAGTAACGCAGGTTGCGAGTGTTCTGCAAGACAAGCAAAGATTTTTAATACATTTAATACATGTCGTTATTCACACTCTCTCTCTCTCTCGCCTTTACCCCCCCCCCCCCCAATTTTCAATAAACAGTCTTTCATTTAGTGTGTGTAATGTGCGTGCACACACACATTAACGGAAACAAACAGCACCTGCGCGCATAAACAGAAACACTTATTTGTCGGGATTTATTTTTTAAAAAATTTAAGTAAAATGCAGGTTCATTTGTTTATTTTTACTTTATATATTGTATTAATTATTTTATGTATTTATTTTTTGGGGGCTGTGGAATGAATAATTAGATTTTTCATTCTAGTTTCATTCAGTTTGTTTCATTCTTAGATTTTCATTAATGTGCGCGCACACACACACACACACACACACACACACACACACACACACACACACACACACACATTAACGGAAACAAACAGGACCTGCGCGCATAAACTGAAAACACATATTTGTCGGGATTTATTTAAAAAAAATTTAAGTAAAATGCAGGTTAATTTGTTTATTTTTACTTTATATATTGTATTAATTATTTTTATGTATTTATTTTTGGGGCTGTGGAGTGAATAATTAGATTTTTCAATGTAACCCATGAGTCTCAATCACAAAATCAGTCAACGCTGTAAACAGATGATACAACAAATTATATACTCTGAAAATCACGTTTTATTTAAACATTTAAAGAATATATACAAAAAGACAAATATAATATAACATTTTTATTCATATAACGCTCGTCTGCTCTTATACTCCTATGTTCCGCATGTTACAGAAACTGATCAATTCTATTAATCACATAACGCACATGTTGTTTATTGTAGGCTATTTGTGTTGTAAAGGAAAGCTCTCGCACACCTGCAAGCGCACACAGGCTCCAGGATTTGTTTAGTAATATCAGATTTATTTATATATCGCTTTTAACAAGGGTTACTATCACAAAGCAATTTTACAGAATTAAAAGACAATTAGAGAAATGAGAAAGAAATGTGTGAGGAAATATGCATGTATTAAAATGATCAGAGTGACCCTGAGGAGGGGGAAAAACTTTCGCTTCCAAGCTTAACTTTGCAGATATAGAATGTGTCATTTTCTCAAACATGGTTTTTCCAACTTGGCGTTTATACAGATTCAGACAGATTGAATTTAGGAATGCACAAAGAACCTAAAGCTCAAACAAACACACACCGCAGAGGAAAGCAGACACGTACATTCCCACCTCTGTTTTGTAAATGAGGTATTGTTTGCGTAGGCTGGGGGGGTATGTAATGCATACCATTTTAATCACCGGACTTCATAACATACTAAGAATTATGGTGAAAAACAATGGGGAGGCACAGTGGGAAATCTTTCAATCCCCACACATTACGTTTGTACTGTACACTGTAGCTATGTTTGTTAGGGCACTTGTTAATCCACAGTAATGTAATGCATCAAACACTTACTTCCTAGTTTGTTTTTTAAACATTGTTTCTCAACTATGCCCTGTTCAGCAAAATAAACAATGTCTATGGCCAATTTACTGTGAATGTATCAAAGTCTTGGTCTAACAGAGACGAGCCTCTTCAGACCTTCTGCACTCATGTTATCATGTAAATTATTATCGTATTGATGCATTTCAATTAAGAAAAAAAGTACAGACTATGGTTAAAGTGCCACATGTGAGAGTGTGTGTGGATGGAGAGGTATTTCTGTGGCCATGTCCACACGTAGCCGGGTATATTTAAAAACAGATTTTTCTCTGAGGTTTTCGCCTTTCGTCCACACACAAACTCCGTTTTGGTCGTTGAAAACAGAGCTTTTGGAAAACTCCGGCCAAAGTGAAGATTTTCCAAAACTCCGTTTTCAGTGGTGTTGTGTGGACAGGGGAAACGGAGATTTCGGCTTGTTGTAACGTCGCCTTGTGCCAATGATGTAATGTACTCGTCTTCTTGATTTAAAGTCAGCTTTGTTTATGAGGATATTTGTGCAATAGCGGACGTAGGTACAGTAAACTAGTGACAGTGTTAATGTTGCGTACTTGACTTTTTACATGCGCGTACATACATGCTTGAGTCAAAAAATCCCCCCAAAATCAATTAGAGGAATTAGTACCATGTAATAGTCAGTTGGGGTTTTCACCTTCCACTCCTCCTATCTCTGTCTTTGTTCTTTTGATGTAGTTCTTAAAGCCCAAAGCATTTATTTATACTGAGAAAAAATAAATATGAGTCACATAAGTACAAAATAGCATAAATACATATGCTCAAGTGTTCAGTGGTTGTTTTAGTTTGTTTCTATGACCATAGAGGCTCTTAATACATCATAAAGACAACTTGGTCACGGATTCGCCAGCAAGACGCGCACCAACAATTTGTCTATTACTCTGCTAATTAAACCTTCACACTCTTACTGGTGGAATGTGCAATCAATGAAGATTGGCCACCAGACTGGGCAAATTTAGCCATGAAACCTCAAACACTAAACTGGCCAGTGTTTCAGTTTCCTTGTACCGCCCCTCCCCCGTGAGAAGGCTAGAACAGAGTATGACATCAGGTGTGCTGCACACCCCGAATCACTCTACCATTTTCTCTTCTTTTACTCTTCTTTTACCATTTTGTTTACTTTTACTTTGTTTTGTATTATAATTTTGTGACACTGAAAGAGGCAGATAAAGGTTTTGTGCTCAACGTTATTCTTGGCTCCGAGCTCTTTTTTCCCCTCGGCTATCCGGCGCAAAGCATCACACCATATTTAAGCGACCACTTTGATTTCAAGCACTGCAGTTTTTATCCCAGAGACTGCAGTTATTTTTTGTAATGGACATCGTTACAGAATCATATTTAAATACTACTGCATTGTACTGCATTCCAACTGCACTGTACTGCAGTTCATCCCCCCAAGGAATACAGAGAAATTAGTACCATGTAATAGTCAGTAGATTCTCTGTTGGGGTTTCTCCACTCCTCCTAAGTTTGCCATTGTTCTTTTGATGTAGTTCTTAAAACCCAAAGCATTTATTTATACTGCATTATATTTATTTATTTATTAAGGGGAAAAATAAATATGGGTCACATAAGTACAAAATAGCATAGATATATATGATCAAGTGTTCAATGGTTGGTTGTTTGTTTCTATGACCAAAAATAATTATAATCATAATTATTATTATTTCTTTTATATTCTCTTTGACTATTTAAAACAAAGTTGTCTCCTATTTTAGCCCATTGATGTAGTTGGTTCAAGTAAATGTTTTTTTTTATTTTAAACAAAACAAATTGGCCTAACAATTAAAATGCACAAACATGATGTAAAAAAAAAAAACCTTAGCCAGTCTGTCTGTATTAATGTCTGCATTAAATTAACGGGAATTTACTTAATGCGGTTTCATACAAATAAGTTAAGTGATATAACACTTGTATATGAACATTATTGCAACTCTGAAGCCCAACTATAACTTACTGAGTATTGAAGCGGACCTACTGCTTACCTACTCCTACTAACTGTTAAATACTTCAGAGTTTTTATCCAACTTCGCTTAACTAAGCGCTCACTCTACCATGTACAAGTCATGGCCAGAGTGGGGAAAAGACAGACATGGTTTTGAGTGTTTAGCTCACTATCTCCAGTACACCTAACCCCAGCTTGTGTTCCTCGTGGACTGCCTGACATTGTATTCCAGTCGCAGAAATAACTTGCAGAACTCTTACCTAAAAATAAATAAATGCTGAATTTATCCAAATCCAGAGAGTGAGATTCTCTGTCATTTTCAGAGAGCACAAACACTCTTCTTATAAAAAATACCCTGAGCTCACAAAACTGTATACTAATCAGTTTCTCGCATAGTGCAGCCTCTGTAATAGCGAAGTTAATAGTATTTCCGAATCTTTAGCGTCTTTTTGAAGGAAAGAGTGACGTTGTGAGTTTGTGACACTGACAGTAAGCTGTAATGTTAACTCCAGACTTGGTAAACAGATGTCCTTAAATAAACCTAAAGTCACATCTGACCGCTGCTGGCGCTGCCAGTGATTTTCAAAACGGGCAATAAAAAAACAAATAATATACTGGCAACTAAACTGTAAACTAACACAAACAAATTTTATTTAAAAAAAAAGGCACAACTTACTCTGAATAAAAAGTCCCTTAAACTGTCATCTTCATCTCCATATTGCAGTTTGCTAGCGTCAGTCCGGCCGGGGTGAGGAGGGTTAAAATCACGTGATTGCTACTTAGCAGTTAATTGCCGGCTACTGTTAATGTCTTCTTGAGAACAAAGTGCCATCTAGTGGTGGCAGACGGTAAATGAATAAATGTAGAGAAATCAAAAGGTAGAGTAGAAGTAAAGTTATGAACAGTTATGTGCCGCATTACGTCGCAGCATCTGTCGGTTTTTGGACTCATCTAGCGATCATCTGTGATTCACTCACTGATGCGACAAAATAAATACAACTTAGCATAAACAAGGTGTAAGATACTCAACCTTTTTTTGTTGTATTAATAAGTTAGGCAATATTAATAAGTTAGAGTCTGCTGTACAGTGTAGGGATGAACAAGCCCCAGAATGGACCATCAGTCTATTACATCCCAGGGTCCATTCAAGTAGACTGCATGACGCCATCTCCTGAGCTTAACAGTCCTCTGAGACAATGCAGCTGAGACATCATGAAGCGGTGTTACGATATTGAGTTTATTTGTTTTGTCTGGTTAGGTGTGCTATGTCTCTACTGGTGGGAGGGGGCATTTTTTCTCTTGTTGTTGCAGGTCCCCACCTCTTCAGTGTACCTGCAATCTATTGGTTGCTGCCCTGCCTGCCCTTTGTTGGTCCCGCCTCCTCCCAGATGATTGGGTATCCAGGAAACCCAGAGGCCTACTTAAGGCCTTCAGACAACTATACTTTAGACCATGTCTTTGCTTACTGTTTTTCTGTTGATAATTTGTAAAATTATATTGTGTATGACCTCGTGCTACGTTTCAGACTACGTTTTTGTGTATGCCCTTGTTTGGTTCTGGCTGCCCGATTGTAAATACGTGTTGTATATATTTGTACATAGTTTTGTAATTGGTGGCTTAGTAGGGAGTCGACGCCATTTTGTTTACACCCTGTTTTCTCTTGGTTTGTGGTTAGCAAGGGAGTAAGGGAAGAACTTTGTATTTCTTTTTCTTTAGTTTTGGTGCAGGTTAGTTGTTTCACGTTGGTACTAGGTAGAGGGCATTTTGTTTATTGTTTTGGCCTCGTCGGCTTCTGAAGCTCACGGCCACCTTTTGGGGATTTGCTTGTTCACTGTTTGTAAATAAACACTAAGCAAACGCACTTTTGGTCTCACCCCCTTTTTCCTTTCTTTTCTTTTCTTTTTCATTCCTGTTACGGCCCGACCTAGACCGGGGCGTAACAAGCGGGAAACTTAACCAAGCCTGGGAAAGGGGGCACTACTACACCTGGAGCTATAAACGTCCAGGCGACCTCGAACTCCAATGATGTAAATTGACAACCTGGTAAACAAAGGAGACGCCTTTGAGTGGGGAAAGCACCATCCCTAACTTAGCTTACTGATACTCGTGGTGACCTCCAGAAACAGGCCTTTCCGTGGACAAAGGGACACACGGCAGAGACACTATTCCAGATCATATTTAAAGCGTGCCAGTAGGGCAAAACTTGTATCCATATCTATTCGCTCAGTATGTTTGATGTTTGTATGTATGTCTGATTATTCTGCATAACTTAGAATGTGTAACCAGCATTTATAAACCCTTTTTAACTAGGAAAATGCATAAATAAGTGTGTAAGATATGGGATGTGTGGTATCAAAGAGCGCTTATGTACACGAAATGTTAGTTGCATGAATAGAGCTTGTGTAAAATTAATTTATAAAAGGTATTAAAATTTCCAACCAGATGAGTCCCACGTGACAGCGAAAAAACCCGGCCTAATGTATGCACAAAAGGGGGAACCACGTGAGGCGGGGCTAAGCCCGCAACCACATCCGATTGGACCAATTACCTGAGGGATGGACAGACAGCAAAGGGTTAAAAACCCCAGTGTCCGAGCACATTGGCACGTCATCCAGCGGCTGAACATCAATTATACGTCTGAAGCAAGCTCTTTCGTCGCTCGTCCACCAACGACTTTTTCCCTCCATCTGACTGGCAAACAAGCTGCTCATCCGCTCACCAACATCTTCAAGAAACTTTGTGCCAGAACAGCGAAGTTCCACAATGAAGAATTCACTAGAAGAAGTGCCAGAGCTCCGCCGTCAGTAACCAAGCAACCAGCGCATCAGTGAAGGTCTTCCCGTGACATGTCGTCACAGCACCAGTGAACCAGCCAATCAGCAATGCCGTGATTCCCTAACACCGAACGTGAATCACCGATGAAGGCCGCAACGCGAGTAACAAACAAAGCTTCATACCTTGCTGAAATTGGTGCTCGCTTCATAACGGAATCGTAAGCTTAAACCCAAGGCTCTGCTCTTGTGACTTTTTCGGGTCAAGTGAACAGTACTAGAAAACTTCATTAACCTTCATCCTTTGCACTGTTTTGTGTGTGTGTGTGTGTGTGTTTAATAGCGTAGTTTTATGTTTAGTCAAATAAATTCTTGTTACTTGATAAAGGACTGTTGTCCTGGTCATGTATTTTCAAGTTTATACATTTGCCCAGATCTTTAGTTACCTTGCTCATAATTGAGAAATACCACACTTTGTATTATCATTAGTGGCCACGTAATAAGCAGAATTGGTAAGATACACTAAATCGTACTGAACGCAGGATGGGTAGCTGATAAAGTGTATGCTACAGATCTCACCATTAAGAACCAACAGTTTCTAGAAAATGGATCTCGCGGGAAGCTGTCAAAATGCCGTTCATTGCCTGTAGGGGGCAGTCGTGTTTTAATGTGAAGTATTGTGTGTCTACTGAAGCCAAAAATGTGTTCTCTCTCTTAGGCGCCCATTGACAGGAAGCGATAGAGCTCATAAATGTGTCAAGCTCAAACTAAATACTGATATGTATTTATTCTTCATTTTCTTCTCTCCTGCAATGATGATACTTCTTTGACTGCGCTTTCTCCATTCAGTATTATTATCATTAGTAGTAGTAGTGAAAACTACCGCTGATTAACTATCTCTGCGGTTTTGCTTCTTTTCGAATATAGTCTTTCAGAGCATGCCACACCATTTCAATGGGATTCATGTCAGGAGATTCGGCGGGTGTCTTCATCCAGTTAATTCCCTCTTCTGCGATCACTTTTCTTCGGGTCATTGTCCTGGAAAAAACGGTGATCAATACCGAAATTTTTCTTAATGTATGGGGCAGCGGTTCCTTTTATAATCGCCTCTTCGAAGAAAGACCTGTCCATTATTCCTTCAAAGATGGCAATAGGTCCTGGTCCAAGAGATGGCTCCCCAAACATGAATTTTCACAGGATGTTTCAGCTTGGGTTTGAACTCTTGTCTCCCTGTTTTACGAAATGACATTGTGGCAAAGCGATCCAAAGCCACCATAGTTTCATCAGTGAAAATGATGTTGTGAAATTTTTCCTCTTCATTGATTAATGTTTGAGCTTGTTGGAGCCGTATCTCTTTATTTTTGTTGCGGATCATGGGACAGTGCAAATTTTTCCTATATCTCCAACCAAGCCTTTGCTCTGAATTGATCTCTCACGGATGTCCACTCCACTGTCACGCCACAGTTGTTTTTTCACTGAGCTTGAAACCATTTCGTCATTTTGCCTAGTGATGGTTTCTATGGCTGCGACAACTGCTCTGTAAAATAAGAGAATAACATTAATTTAAATATTTGACATTTAAAGCCTAACAAACACATGACAGTGTATAAATTGTGATAGTGGTATAAGGGAGAGCTACTTACCGATTAATTTTGCGAGGACATTTATAATGTCTTCTGATGGTGCTCAGTGTTACGTCTACACCAACAGATTTCAGATGGCGGTGTATTTCGCGACTGGAACTTCCAGCAGAATTCATTGTCCTGATGTCTTGAGAATGAAGCTTAGAGATCTTGGTCATTTTGAAATGCCTCTACTGTACGTGTGGATGGGCTGTATTTATCCAGGCTATGAATGTCATGGTGACGTGAAAAATTATAATGGGTTGTGGATAATCTAGATTCCTCTATTCATCATAATGTTATTCTACTCTGCAATACTATAGTATTTACTAATGTTGTTGATAAATACTTAAAATTATAATTAAATAAATAGCTGTCCATTTTTTGTGTTTCTCTTTTCGGTTTTATACACCTCTGCACCACTTAAACAATTTAAAATGGTAGGAAACGTACAATAGCAAGAGAGAAAAAATAGATGGTGTTTATGCTTTAATTTGTGGCATTTTATTGCATTCGCTAGTTCTCAAGTTGATATACAGGTCAATCTGCATTTGAAAATGATTGAAAATGAGCAAAATCAAACAGAATCTCTCAAAGTAAGTAAGAATAATAATAAATAATGAATAATCATAGTGTTACCCCATGGGTGAACATGACAAAATTACTGCATAACCACCGCAACACAAAGATTTAAGATTTTAATAAAACACGAAATCCTTAATGTGTTAAAATGTTGTATTTAAATTAATTTAAAAGCCATATATTCAAATCCAACATTTTAATGGTTAGTGATCAGTGCATGGGCGTCAACTCGCTCAGTCATGTTGCCGCGGTTTTAGAGCCCTTTACTAAAGTATTCGCTAGTCATCAAGTTGATATACAGTTTCAATCTGCATTTGAAATCAACCATAATCTCGCTGTGAGTAAGCAAATAAAAGATAAATGAATATAAATAGCTTCAACACTAGATTTACTAACCCTGCTCAAATTTGCGTAAATTCCCTGGACTAGCACCCCTGCCGCTCCATTGTTGTTCTGCTTTTGTTGTGCAAACACAAAACACACCCATTACCTGTCCCACACCAAGATTTGGCCTGCCTTGGATCTGAGCTACTCTGAGTAAACTAATGCAATTGTGCCAGACCTCACAGGTAAAGGGTGGTTTGCACAACAAAAGCAGGAGGAGAATCAAGCTGAAGAACTGTGAAAATCAGGGGTGAATAACACCTCGGGACTTGAAAATAAAAAAATCAGTAATTCTAGTTAAATGGTACTTCAGCGTAGTGAAAGTACCATAGCAAGAGTTTATATTTATAAACTTATATAAACTCTTGATATGGTACTTTCACTACACTGAAAAAAAATAAGAAGTAAAATTTACTCAATTTTTATTTTGCAAGTTTTTGCACTCAGGTTTTTCAAGTAAATTTTACACTTGTGAAAATTAGTAAAATTTACTTAAGGAAGGTGAGTAAAACTAACAAAGTAAATAATTACATATCACATGGCCTCTTTAAATCATGTTAAGTAGTATTTACTTACTGATCTGATGTAATTAATTGATATATTTAAGTAAAACTATTTTCTATTTTAAGTAAATTTTACATGTTTTATTCAGGCAATGTTAATTAATTATCTTAAATAAATAAAATGAATCACTGTTACAATATGACAAAATAGTACTGTGACAATAAATAACTATTGATTGCACATTTATTAAGATCTTTATTTAAAGGAATTAACATGCCCATACATAAACAAGATCAGTGCGTAATATTTAAACAGCTCAAGCAGCAGTAAAGTGAAATGACATTTTTGATTATAAAACTTTTGCTTATTCAAGCCATCTTAACTTACATATCTATACAAAAACTGGACAATACTTGCTCTTAACTAGAGCAAGTATTAGACCAAATATTAACAGACTGCTTTTACAAATAAATCTGTCTTTCAAGTAAATTCAGCACATCCATGGCCAAGTGCTCTGTAGCAAAGATAATACAGCTGATAGGATCCACATAAGAAATATATTCTGCAATATAGAAAACATAAAAAGTAGTAATTAGTAATCTGCAGAAGATTCAAAATGCTTTCACTCATCTAATGATGAAACAAACAAGGCTAAACATAAGAATCTGTTCTTTTACACTATATTTGGAAGAATATAGTGTATTCTTGTATTGTATATTGTACCAGGTTGCAGATTGATACGGAAAATGTTGCATCAGCTGCAAACCATCAACTGGCAACTGGTTCAGTCCTCGACTTTCACAGTTCACCAGTTCTGGAACATTCAGTGTCTTCTCTGCCCAACGTCTTACAAGAACATTCAGACGTTTCATCATTCTGTATGAGATTGCCTGAAACACTGAGAAACGCCTCGCATTCTCACCATCCTGTTTCATCACGTGACCATCGAGGATGAGAAACAAATATATCTGTATTCAGCAGAATCAGATTGCAGACCCAGGGCAGATCGGTTTCCTGTTACTTTGTTTAAAAGGTTGATTCCGCTCAACGTTTATCAGAACTGGGCAGTTTCGGTGAACTATGATGGTTCGAGGGGGAAAAACGCACTGCCCTCCAATCTGCGTCAAGCAATTTCCGATGCTGTTGCTCAGAAATTCCACCCTACAGCCCGCAACAAAAAGCAAATAAGAGAAAGAATCAACGAACTTCTTAGAAAGAAAAGACTGAGTTTTCCTCTTTAAAAAAAAAAAAATCATACTACTCTCACTTTTGCAAAGAGTGACCATTTGCCATGTACCTGTCTGATATATTCTATATTTAATAAAACTGTATTGAAACAAATTTGTGTATTTTCCTTATTTAATATTTACTAACACTTCCGGAACATTGTTGTCTATACGTTTTATGTATATGGAAAACAGTGAAACCTAAACACAAACAGAAAGAACGAATAAAAGAATGTACAAAACATTAACACCTTTGCTGTGTTCAAATAAATAGAGTTACTGCATGTTTCAAGACATCGTTAATTGACATTTTTCTACTAATTATATGTTCACAAATCCTTTGACACCATCAATTTATCAGCAATTATCAACAATTGCATTTCATATGAATATCACATATGAGACGCGCACAAACTCTCTATGCAGGGAACAACTGAACAACAGGTCTTCATAGTTGGAGCTGATACTTTTTTTATCGATAAATCGCACGGGCTTTTGATCAAAACTCTGCCTTTTTGTAAAGTGAAAGTTTACGGACAAATCGGGGTTGACGCACGCCGATGAACAACTTTATTTCAGTCATAAATTCACAACCACATTCCAGCTATTATTTCAAGCCATGGTCAAATAATGGATGAAATACTGGACACAAACAGCAAAAAAACATGTTTATTATTATAAAAAGCCCGAAGCACTTTGTGTGCATATAAGAATATTTACAAAAAATACATAGATTTTTTTCTTCATTCATGTCTTCTGATGGTGCTCAATGTCGACACATTTTTACGTTTTAACGAAGATATTCACATTCCAGCTATTATTTCCAGCCGTGGTCAAGTAATGGATGAAATAATCATTTAATGCTGGACACAAACAGCAAAAAAGCCAGATGATTATTTTTATAAAAAGCCAGAAGCATTTCATGTTTATATTTGTTCATTCATGTCTTTTGACATGTTGACATATTCACGAATCAGGACATTCGCATAATTACTGTATATGTGCGCGCGTCTCATAGGTGTGTGTGTGCGTAGGTGTCTGTGCGCACGCATTTCATATGTAGTTGTGTGAGCAGTTAGTAGTATACATAGATGTGTGACTGTTTCATATATGTGTACGCAAGTGTTTCACTTGTATGTGCATGAGTGAAGTTTGATTTAAGCCCTATACGGCGCCTCACAGTTTAGGGAATCTCTTTTCATCATTATGAACATAATATGAAGAAGATATACGTACATTCATCATAAAATATTATTATTGTAAAACAAAATAAAATTCATGTTTGCTTCAGCATTGGAAACACTATTGTTTTATTAATTATTTTTATTGTTTTATTGAATGAAATATTTTTTATTTAATTTTTTAAATTATTATTATTGTTTTATTAATTATACACAATTCTTCGTTGTACTGGCTGGCTTTTAGATAAAGTCCCTCCATGCGCCATCTGGCGGATATTCAGTGAAGCACAACACATTTAGTTAAATTCCCAAATGTTGCTTGAGGGATTTCGCGGCGTGTTGTGAGCCAAATTGCGGGATCTCGCGGGAAAAAGCACGCATTCTTAATGGCCAGATCTGTATATATATAAAATTACCCAAATCCTTAAAGATTCGATTCACCTCTGACACAGAACTGAAACCCTACAACAGAAAGACTGGAAACATACGGCTCCAACCTGAAATAATGTCATTGATTACATTAAAGCTGATCAGCTTATTTTTAGCCTTTTAACTATTTCTACTCTATTCAACATTTCAACTCTTTTCCAGTCAACAGTAGTTACACTAGTTAAAGAATTATGTTTTTTATGTCTTTCTTGTTCCTAATGTAGTATCTGTGAGGAGAGAAATTATGTTTGTAGATTAAGGACCAGCAGAGGAGTATTTAAAAATTAGCTATTTCTTTTTTTCAACTGTATCTATATATCTACACTACTCAAAAAATAAATAAATAAAGGGAACACTTAAATAACACATCCTAGATCTGAATGAATGAAATATTCTTATTAAATACTTTGTTGTTTTCATAGTTGAATGTGCTGACAACAAAATCACACAAAAAATTATACATGGAAATTAAATTTATTAACCCATGGAGGTCTTAATTTGGAGTCACACTCAAAGTAAAGTGAAAAAACATACTACAGGCTGATCCAACTTTGATGTAATGTCCTTAAGACAAGTCAAAATGAGGCTCAGTAGTGTGTGTGGCCTCCATGTGCCTGTATGACCTCCATACAACGCCTGGGCATGCTCGTGATGAGGTGGCAGAGGGTCTCCTGAGGGATCTCCTCCCAGGCCTGGACTAAAGAATCCACCTACTCCTGGACAGTCTGTGGTGCAACGTGGCATTGGAGGATGGAGCGAAACATGATGTCCCAGATGTGTTCAGTTGGATTCAGGTCTGGGGAAAGGGCAGGACAGTCCATAGCATTAATGCCTTTGTCTTGGAGGAACTGCTGACACACTCCAGATACATGAGGTCTAGCAATGTCTTGCATTAGGAGGAACCCAAGGCCAACCGCACTGACATATGGTCTCACAAGGGGTTTGAGGATCTCATCTTAGTACCTAATGGCAGTCAGACTACCTCTGGCGAGCACATGGAGGGCTGTGCGGCCCTCCAAAGAAATGCCACCTCACACCATTACTGACCCACTGCCAAACCAGTCATGCTGGAGGATGTTGCAGGCAGCAGAACATTCTCCAGGGCATCTGGAGATCAATCAATGTGTGTGTCACATCTGTCACATGTGCTCAGTGTGAACCTGCTGTAATCTGTGAAGAGCACAGGGCCACAGTGGCGAATTTGCCAATCTTGGTGTTCTCTGGCAAATGCCAAACGTTCTGCACAGTGTTGGGCTGTAAGCACAACCCCCATCTGTGGACGTCGGGCAGTCATACCACCCTCATGGAGCAGACACATGCACTTTTGCACACATGCTGGAGGTCATTTTGCAGGGCTCTGGCATTGCTCCTCCTGTTCCTCCTTGCACAAAGGCAGAGGTAGCGGTCCTGCTGCAGGGTTGTTACCCTCCTTCGGCCTCCTCCATGTCTCCTGATGGACCACGTACTGGCCTGTCTCCTGGTAGCGTCTCCATGCTCTGGACACTACGCTGACAGACACAGCAAAGCTTCTTACCACAGCTCGCATTGATGTGCCATCCTGGATGAGCTGCACTACCTGAGCTACCTGAATGTGGGTTGTAGACTCTGTCTCATGCTACCACTAGAGTGAAAGCACGCCAGCATAGGAAATGAGAAGTGGTCTGTGGTCACCACCTGTTGAACCACTCCTTTATTGGAGGTGTCTTTCCACCTGTTGTCTATTCCATTTGCACAACAGCATGTGAAATTGATTGTCAATCAGTGTTGCTTCCTAAGTGGGCAGTTTGATTTCACAGAAGTGTGATTGACTTGGAGTTACATTGTGGTGTTTAAGTGTTCCTTTTATTTTTTTTTTTTGAGCAGTGTATATCTACAAAGTTTAGGATAAAAAAAAACTTACAGCCTCCAAGTTTTGAAACATTATAATTGGGAATAAAATTCCATATTGATGATGTGAAGAAATGTATTAATTAATTTATTTTTTAAATAATTTATCTTAAAAGTGTAGTTAAAGGTGATGAGCTAGGCTCAATTCATAACTTTCATGAGCTATAGGCAAACTTAATCATAATTATTTATCAAATAAATCCTCTTAGTTATGCAAGCAGCATCTTCATTTACAAGCAGAATTTGTTCTTTTTTTTTTTTCAAATAAAAAGAAAAACTCAACATACTCAAGGCACCTATTACGAATCTGGTGACAAACCAAGTAGATTGTTAGCACATCAGCTAAAGTGACAGTAACAGGCTTTTTCATGCCTAATATCGCACATTCAAAATGATTCAATACTGTACATTATTATTACTACTGATGTCATAGCAGATCAATGCAGATTTTAAATCATATTAATCTGAATGGTTGATTACAAATGATACGAAAAATATTTCCTTCAACATATTAATAATTCTGTGAATTGCAATGGACTTGGACTCTCCAATGTCTTTTTAAGAAGTCATAGTCTCAATTATGGCAATGTAATCTAACAAAGCTCCAGGCCCAGAAGGTTTTCCAGTTCTTCTTATTAAATGTTTAGAAATTGGGACATCTGCTACTAGGTGTGTTATTGAATATGAATATTTAGACCAGGGCTCACCCCTAACCAAGCCTCAATAGCCCTTCTTCTTAAAAAGGGCAAGGATCCCACACTGTGTTTGTCCTATATACCACTACTAAATTCTGATGTGAAAGTGGTGGATAAAATAATAAAACTAAATTAAATATAATTTAATAAATTAATTTAAAAGTCTAATTAATTGTATAAATTGATCTACAAATTAAATCTGTAAATGAAAAATTAATTAATAAAATAATTTCATCCCAGGTAAATGATGTATTACTCTGGTTATATCCATAGAGCAGAATGGTTTCATTAAAGAGAAATCTTTCTCTTTTTTTTCTTTTTTTTTTTTAACACTTGTGCACTCTTAAATTTATTTCCTCCAAACAAACATCTTTATATACGTCATAATTTTGTAGGATGAGGACAAAGCTTTTAATAGGGTTGAGTGGGAATACTTGTTTGCACTATTAAAGGAATTATGGGTTTGGTGATACATGGGTTTGGTGAATGCTATCCAGGCAACAACATTGCTTTACAACTGCTGACCTGACAGTTGTGCAGAAAACCTTCATTGACATCCTCCATAAGGAGGGAAAGCCTTAAAAAGGTAATGTGTGGAAGAAATAGGTGGACAAGCAGCTGGGATGACCGCAGCCTGGAGAGGATTGTCAGGAAAAGGCCATTCAAAAGTGTTAGGGACTTTCACAAGGAGTGGACTGAGGCTGGAGTCAAGAGCCACCACACACAGACAGATCCTGGACATTATGTTTCAAATGTAGTATTCTTCTTGTCAAGCCGCTCCTGAACAACAAACAATGTCAGAAGCACCTTACCTGGGCTAAAGAAAAAAAGAACTGGTGTGTTCCTTAGTGGTCAAAAGTCCTCTTTTCTGATGAGAGCAACTTTTGCATGTCATTTGGAAATCAAGCAGTGGCAGCCGGTCAATACGGGGCGCAGGAAGTCCGACGAGTCTCGTCCGAAACCACCGTTGCTGTCTGCAGAGTCTGTGTCGTCTGAGTTTTGTACAGTATGTAGCAGTAGTGAGCTTTGTAGTACATTCAGGCACCTCTGTTCGTCAACGTAAGGTGTGAGTAACTGCGCTTTTTACACACGTAAAAAGACCAGTATGCAACATTAACACAGTCACTAGTTTACCATTGCACAAAATATCCTCAAACAAAGCTCACATCAAATCAAGGAGACTAGCACACAGACAGTGACATCATCTGCACAAGGTAACATTACAACAAGCCAAAATTTCTGTTTCCCCTGTCCATACACCACCACTGAAAACTGAGTTTTGGAAAATCTTCACTTCGAATGGAGTTTTCTAAAAGCTCCGTTTCAATCTCCAAAACTGCATTTGCATGTGGACAAAAGGCCAAAACCACAGATAGAAATCTGTTTTTAAAAATACCTAGCAACATGTGGACATGGCCTCAGAGAATTTTTTTTCTATCACTTGGTAATTATAAAATCACAAATACCATGACTGCTTGGGATTGGGATTCAGTGGCGGCCGGTCAATACGGGGCGCAGGGGCGCCGCCCCCCTTAAAGTTAGGCACAGAAGAATGCTCCTTTAACATGTAATTATTTAACATAATAATTATTTATTTTAATAATG
>JAAGKR010009975.1:0-17613 GCA_011419295.1 Clarias macrocephalus
GTGTGTGTGTGTGTGTGTGTGTGTGTGTGTGTGTGTGTGTGTGTGTGTGTGTGTGTGTGTGTGTGTGTGTGTGTGTGTGTGTGTGTGTGTAAACACATCATGTATTAGATGGTCAGAATTTCTAGGATGCCAGGATAATAATAACAGATAATGAATTGAATTATGCTGAATTAAATATACTGAATAATTTCAGAGCTTAAAGTTACACATAAAGAAATAAATGTTGTTTAATGATCATTTAACACCCAGAAACACACACACACACACACACACACACACACACACACACACACACACACACACACACACACAATGTAGGCAGAGCGCTTCTTATTTGAATTGAATTTAATTCTGAAAGTTTTTCAAATAATTCAGTATAATAATTACATTTTTCAGTAATCAGTATTTATTTATTTATTCATGTATGTTTGTTTATATTATTTGTCCCTGTGTTTGTCAGTTTTCTTCATGTGGTAAATCTCATCACTGTAAGAGAACACATAGTGGCTCTTTTTTGCAGGATTTATTTATTTATTTGTTTATTTAATTGTTTTTTTAAAGTTTGTTTTTTTCTGCTGTTTGTGCTGAAAATAACAAAAATAATAATAAAACATTTAAAGCTCTTACTTGTCTCTCTTTTTCACTTCAAAGTTATTTGACACTACAAACTATTTGCTTTCATTTGTTTACTTTTCTTTATTTAGCAGGAAATAATTGATGTATAAATAAAACACAAGTTTGATTCTCAAACAAAACCATTAAAATAAATTTTCCTTTAAAAACTTCTATATGAAGAAAAGCCTTAAGATCTGTTCTTGTTCTGATATAAAACCTTTTTATTTAACCGTTTTTGCATTAATAAAGATCAAAGTATAATTTATTATCATCACAGAGTGTGTTGAGTATATTAGCTGTGTGTGTGTGTGTGTGTGTGTGTGTGTGAGAGAGAGACAGATTTTATTTTGTCTTTGGTTCTTTACAGCTTCAATATAAACTTTATTAAGTGTGTGTTAGTTGTGTAATGATGAGTTTATATGAACGAGGCGTCTGTAAACATCACACACCGTCTCTCACAATGAGCTGCAGACCGCAGCGTTACACACTTTATACTGTCTGATGATGTTCATTTTTTACAATAAGAATTTTAATAAACCTGCATTTAACTGTTTCTGTGATTCTCTTAATTTTTTTTAAAATATTTTATATGTTTATATGCTTTTCAGGAACATTATTGCCTTGGCTGGTTGAAGAGTCGATCTCGCTTCACTCGCCTTGACATGGAACATGAAAATGACAACATGGAACATTTTAAAAATGTAATAATATTTCAGTGAACGTTTGTAAAGGGTTAATTATGACTCCATGAGTATTTTCTTTCTTGTATTAAACTATTTCATTATATTCTATTCAGTAATGTTGTTTTAATTGATGCTTGACATTGTTGTGTGATTAAGGCGGCAAATATATCCTTTAATCATGTAAATAAACTCTGTATTTATCTGCAGACTATTTAGTGCAGTTTTCTTTTTCTTTTACTTGTAAAAGCTACATTAGTGTTATTTTTTCACTTTTCATTCCATATGATATTTATTTCTTACTTTTCAGATCTTTTACAGAATTTCCAATAATGTAAATAAGAGATATAATTTATTCATCATAGGTTACCTGTGTGAGATTTCTTTGATTTGAATTTAATTTAGAAATGTAATTTAAATTGTATAAAATCTTCAGGATGTTGTCTAAGTAAAAGCTGTAAAAGGTTATATACAGTTATGAAGATCCTTTTGCTGAATAAGTGGGACTTTTTAAAAGAAATAATTAAATATTAATTCCCCTAAGTGCCAATGCCAACCCCCCCCCCCCCCCCAAGCCCCCCCAGAAACTCACACACACGCACACACACACATACCCGGGTTGGCGGGTGGCGCGGTGCTCCGGCGCATCCACTCGTACGGGTTCCTGCGCTGCTCGCTGGGTGAGAGTGGAGCGACTGACGATGAGGATGAGCTGATGGACGGATGAAGAAGAGCCGAAGGCTGCAGGTTGGACGGAGGGAAGTCGGGCGACCCGAAGCCGATCTGTCCCGGGTTGGTGGAGGGGTTCGGGGGGGCCGAGGGGCCGTAAGGGCTCCAGTCATCCCGAGCGGCGACAGGAGCGGGAGGAGCGGAAGCAGGGTACGCAGAACCCGTCTGGTTGACGTCGTTAAAGCCCGGGACGTGAGGATGATGATGATGATGATGATATCCAGTAAAGTCCGTGTACTGAGGAGCAGCAGGGACGAAGTTCTGAGGGTTGAGGTTGAGGCTGGGGTGCCGCACGGCGTTGGGGTACATCCCGCTCTCCTTGTCCAACAGGTAGCTCACGTACATCTTCACTTAGCGCTTCACTTTTCCTTCTAAACACTCATCACACACACACACACACACACACACCCACACACTGATCGTGTCACTGCAGGGTGAAGCCTCACCTACAACTCAGGCACCTGACACTCACACACACACACATACGCTCCGTCGGCCAAATGACGTCACCTTTACGAGCCCTGATGCCCCCCCCCCCCAATACCCCCCCCCTCCTTTCCGCTCCACATGGCCTCAGGACGTCAGGACGCTGCCTTTAACGTCTCTCAATGGGAAAAACTGTCTCGTCTTCCAACTTACATACTGTGTGTGTGTGTGTGTGTGTGTGTGTGTGTGTGTGTGTGTGTGTGTGTGTGTGTGTGTGTGTGTGCATTTAATACAATGTTTATGTGACTATGAGTTTCTTCCTTTTTGGATTTTGTCATATAACTGGTTTTATACTTATATAAAGGTTTCACACACACACACACACACATAAACACACTAATAATAATAATAATAATAATAATAATAATAATAATAATAATAATAATAATTCCCTCAAGTGTTAATTAAGCAACAATTAACACATCGAGCTCGTGCTGGTTATCAGCATGGCTGTGATGTGGTGGGCGGAGCGAGAGCGCAGTGTCTAGTGTAATGTGATGTCACTGAGATGCTCATAATTTTTTTTATTTGTTTGTTTGTTTATTGTAGATCATGTAAATGAAAACGCAAAAATGCACTTTGAAAGACACCTGAATGGTGTGTGTGTGTGTGTGTGTGTGTGTGTGTGTGTGTGTGTGTGTGTGTGTGTGTGTGTGCACGTGTGCAACTGTGAGAAGTTACACAAATTTAGCAGTGGAGGGCGATATGACAGCACACACACACACACACACACACACACACACACACACACACACACACACACACACACACACACACCATTCAGGTGTCTTTCAACATCTCTTCTGAAGATGTGATAGACAGATGAATGTTTTATGGCTCTGAAAGGAAGGAACGACTGGGTTAGAAAAAAGAAAGAAAGAAAGAAAGAAAGAAAGAAAGAAAATCTGTGTGATAGAATTAAAAATAAAAAGGAGAAGAAAAGATCTGGTTTGCTACAGTGTTATTTATATATGAAAGAATTTTATAGATAGATAGATACTGTAGATGGTGAAGGAGGAGCAAGTATTATATACATTATTTTATAATTTACATCAACATCTTACAATTTTCAATTAAAATTATAGAATAAAAATAAACACATAGACACGGCCACCACACTGCCGTCTCACTGCTCAGCTCAGTCTCAGAATAATCACCAAATTAACGGAAATTAATGTCCAACTTTCTACATGATGTTCAGGATGATTACTGTAGACCAACAGAGAATAAAAAAGGTTACAATAAAATTTATACAATGAAAAGTAATAAAGAGTCTGTTATATAAAGGCAGTCTGTTTAATTCATCAATAATAATATATATTTTCTAAGAAAAAGTTAAATCTATTAAATAAAACATCAATAGCAAAAGGTTAAGAGGAACATCAGAAGAAGTATTTTATCTTTACAGTATAAAGGTTTTTTAAATTGTCTAAACAAATTTAAAAAGTGTTATTCTAGATAAAAAAAGATCCGTTTGAGAGGAGAGTCGAACAAAGACTTTATAAACGACTCTCTGTAACTTTACTGTGTTTATACTATTCTGTTATTAAAATTGACCTAACTGTGTGTCAGTGTGTGTGTGTGTGTGTGTGTGTGTGTGTGTGTGTGTGTGTGTGTGTGTGTTATATATAGTGAGAGTTTTTTGCGTCAGAGCCTCTTACACAAAACACTTCTGCAGAGGAAGTTAGACAGAATCGTCAGAATCAGCAGAAAGTAAATATAATTCTGTTTCGGTGCAGTTTCTTTCTGAGACGCTTTTGTTTTATTTTATTTTATTTATCTTATCTTAATTACTATAGTCATACTTAACACTGTACACACTACTGATTTCTTTATTTTCTGTGATTCACTGCTGTGATTCGATCTGTTGTTACATCTGTTGTTATAAAATAAGCGATAAAAGAAAAGAAGTGTGTTTTGTCTTTAATGTTAACAATAAATGCGCAATTCAATACAGAATTCTATTGAAGGTCATTTAGACAATAAGAGACTGTTTATCTTTTAAAATACAGCAAATAAATTAATGTCACAATTAAAATAACTATTAATCAACATTACTCATGAATTTATATAAAATATGTGTAAAAACAGAAAACAGAAAGAGGAAAGCAAAAGAAGAACAGGTAAATTAAATATAATAAAAAATTAACATTCTAATTTTAAACTGCAACATAACATATAGGAAAAGAGTAAAAAACTACAAAGAGATAAAGCAAAGAATATAAAAAAAATAAATGACAATAAGTAAATTTGTTTTAATCTTTATTGATAAATATTTAGTAACAATAAACATTTTTATTTAAAAATGAGTTGTAATCTTCATTTGTTCCTTATTTGTTTTGTTTGTTTGTTTGTTTGTTTTTTTCATAAAGAAAGGGAGTTTCTCATTTCAGATTATATTTATTGGAATTACGTAATACTTATATATTTACGTCTCATGTGTAAAAAACTTTATGTTTCTAATGCAGTTTGATTATCTACAAATTTATTTGTAAAATATTTATAAATAGACTTTAATTTAATATTTATTCAGTTTAAGAATTTAAAAAACTTTTTCTTAACAAATTTGTGTTTTTCTAAATAAAATGAGAGAATAAGGTGTGAATTAGACACAACTGGATTCTCACTTTAAAAAATGTTTTGCTCGAATCATGATGGAAGGATTTATTCATAGAAGGAATTTTTTTAAATATAAAATGTATTTATAGGTAAGTGCAAAACTAGCAAAGTTTATCAATTCCAGGTTTAATACGTTTTATGTTATGGTGCTGTTCTGTTCTTAACTCCCAAATTTAGACTTGTTTATTTCAAAACAGTTCATTAATTTAAATGAGATAATTAAGAGACAATTAGGAGTTAATTATTCGTACCTTTAGCTGTAAACTGGCCTGTTCTTAGAGCCAATGCTTTATACTGTAGCTCTTAATCCCATGAGATGGTCCAGGAAACTCCACCAAGACCTCAGCCATTTCCAAACAACTGGATGTACAACAGGCATCTGTACAAACATCTGTATATCAACATGAAAAGTCTGGTGAGCACCGAGACATTCAGAAATGAGTTAACTTGTGTTTAAACGATCAAAGAAACTGGGGATGAGGATAAATCAGGTCACAGGTCAGTGTTTTGTTCACACTGAAAGAGCTTTACATCACCAAGACCTGAGAATCCGTGAAATCTGCAAAAACTGTACCGTTTGGATCTAATGATCAGGTAACGGTGAGGAGCGTCAGAAGCCTGGGAGGATCAAACCTTTATGGAAGGTAAGACGACTCCACCACACGCGTACGAGGTGGATGTAAAGTTCTAAACTGCTGAAGATCCAGGAAGCAAAGCTGAGACCAGCCTGTCTGTGTGTGAGGGACTTAAACTGGAAATCATTCTGGAGATTAAAGAAGACGCTCAACTGTCCCTGATACAGGACCATACAGCCACAACAACAGTGGACTCAAAAAAGTCGTGTTTAGATGGCATTAGGAGGGGTGTGTAAACTTTTGGCTTAAAATATATTTAATGAAAAGGATTTCAAAATAAACTTTTATTAGATACAGGATTCACTCAAAATGAAGTGTGTGTGTGTGTGTGTGTGTGTGTGTGTGTGTGTGTGTGTGTGTGTGTGTGTGTGTGTGTGAACAGATGGAGTCCACTTTGTCCCTCGCAGTGGCCTCTCAGAGCACCCGGGTGCAGTGGGTTCTCGTTTATGTTTTTTTTTTGTGTGTGTCTGTCCAGATTCCTCTTTCTACTTTACCACACCCGCAACACACACACCCACAACACACACACACACACACACACACACACACACACACACACACACACACACACACACTTGAACAGCTGCAGAAACCACACACACAGAGACAGACAAACACACACACACACACACACACACACACACACACACACACACACACATACACTGTAGTTCCATGGTATAAAACTCAAATAAATAAATAAATAAACAAACAAATAAAGGGGAAAAGAGAAGCATGAGAGAACAGAATGATGTAGAAATTCAGCAAGAAATGAGGAAAGAAAATGAAATAAAACCTTCTTTCAAGATTATTTTGTAAACTAAAATGTACAAAAATATTTAAAAGGTTTAATGTTTGAATAAATAAAATGAGAAAGGAAATAATAAAAGATCATTAAGATAACAAACTAAATAAAACAAAAGAAAGAAAAAAGGTTGAAGAAAAAACAGAAAGAAAGAAAATCTTTATTGAATTAATGGGGAAAAGTTCATTTATTATTATTAACAAGAAGAAGAAGAAGAAGAAGAAAAAAATGATAATATTTTTATAATATTGTTTTTTCTTCAACCTTTTTTCTTTGTTTTGTTTTATTTTGTTTGTTATCTTAATGATCTTTTATTATTTCCTTTCTCATTTTATTTATTTATTATTATTATTATTATTATTATTATTATTATTATTATTATTATTATTATTATTGCCAGTAGTTGTTGTTGTAGAATAGTTCTGATTTTGACAGGTCTCTAACCAAAATTCTTTTCAATACAAAGGAAAGAAACAAAACAATAAAAAGAACAAAAAACAAAACCAAATACAGGATGAATCTGAAGTAACAAATTGTAAAAAAAAAAATGAAGCAGGTAATCTGTCCTGTGCCAAAGTTTTTATTATTTTGTATTATTATTATTATTATTATTATTATTATTATTATTATTATTATTATTATTATTATTATTATTTATAGCATTTATACTATGCAAAAATGTATATTTAACCTTATTTCTATGTTTATTATGAATGTTTTATTAAATAATGTTTTTTATATGTTTAAAAAATATAATTATTATATCATTTCAATAATTATAAATATTAATTAAGCTATTTTATTTTTGCAATTTCTTTCATGTTTTTTTTTTTTTTGGCGTGACGTGACTCTGTGGGCTTCAGGCGTCGCCACAAACACAAGCAGTTTATAAAACATTCAGTTATCAGAAAGAGATTTAACTTATTAAACATGGAGTCAAATGTACAGACAAAAAACAACTCAACAAAATTTATAACAAAGGTGTTTCTCCACAGTGAGGAGGAAGTGTGTGTGTGTGTGTGTGTGTGTGTGTGTGTGTGTGTGTGTGTGTGTGTGTGTGTGTGTGTGTGTGTATTTAAAGCTGTGTCGGCTCTCTGCAGTCTCAGAGCTGAAGACGCTGAAGTTACTGAGATGAACACAGAGATGCTTTACGCTGCGCTGATCGTCCTCCTGCTGCCCCTCAGCACCCGGGGTGAGTCCACACACACACACACACACACACACACACACACACACACACACACACACACAGACTGAGGTTCAATATTGAGGTTCAATATTAACTCATATAATCATCATCATCGTTTTATTATATTCTACATTGCATTTGTATATTTTAACATCAGCGTCTGTGATTTTAATAATCGTGTGATATAAACAATCATTACCATGTGAGGAATCAGTGAATACATTATAAATATTTATGAGAAATTAATATATGAACTTTTTCTGAGAGTAATAATAAACTAGTGAGTTTCTGTATGAAGCAAACAGAGAGATAGATGTGTGTGTGTATGTGT
Organism: Clarias macrocephalus; assembly: GCA_011419295.1. Taxonomy (NCBI): domain Eukaryota; kingdom Metazoa; phylum Chordata; class Actinopteri; order Siluriformes; family Clariidae; genus Clarias; species Clarias macrocephalus. Next base: position 8,090 of record JAAGKR010009975.1, read on the forward strand.
GTGTGTGTGTGTGTGTGTGTGTGTGTGTGTGTGTGTGTGTGTGTGTGTGTGTGTGTGTGAATAAGTGAGAGATGCAGCTTTAGACAAAACAGTTAAAACCTGTGAAGTGTGTGTAGACAGGTGTGTGTGTGTGTGTGTGTGTGTGTGTGTGTGTGTGTGTGTGTGTGTGTGTGTGTGTGTGTGTGACAGTTGCGGTAAACAGAAGGACACAGAGAGAGAAGTGAGAGTGGGAATGGGAAACAGCCCCTTGAGACCACATTCTCCCAGTGCAATGTGTTTCCTGACACGACTCGTCCGTTTTCCCTCAAACACACACACACACACACACACACACACACACACACACACACACACACACACACACACACACACACACACACACACACACAGCAGTCATTTCACTTAAGCCAAAATTCTGTAACTGCAACATGTCAATTATGCAACGCCTGTCTCTCTCTGTCTCTCTCTGACTGTCTCTGACTGTCTCTCTCTCTCTGATTGTCTGTGTCTCTCTGTCTGTGTCTCTCTGTCTGTGTCTCTCTCTCTCTCTCTGACTGTCTCTCTCTCTCTGACTGTCTGTCTCTCTCTCTCTCTCTGTCTCTCTCTCTCTGTCTCTCTCTCTCTCTGTCTCTCTCTGTCTCTCTCTCTCTGTCTCTCTCTGTCTGTCTCTCTCTCTGTCTCTCTCTCTCTCTCTCTCTCTCTGTCTCTCTCTCTCTCTCTCTCTCTGTCTCTCTCTCTGTCTCTCTCTCTGTCTCTCTCTCTCTCTGTCTCTCTCTCTGTCTCTCTCTCTGTCTCTCTCTCTCTCTCTCTCTCTCTGTCTCTCTCTCTGTCTCTCTGTCTCTCTCTCTCACTGTCTCTCTCTGTCTCTCTGTGTTAGTGTGTGTTAAGTCAGGCTGGTTTTCACTGCATTAACAGTGTATATTTGTCTTGTGATGCAGAGAGGGGGATTATGGGTAAATGTGACCCGGAGTCTCATCCTTCAGAACTTTACTGCCTTGTTCTTCCAACACACTCCTAATAAACACACAGTGGAGGTGATAGAGGGAGAAGAAATGCAATAACGATTCAATAACATAAATAATAAAATTCCCTCGCAAAGTATGTGCACCCCTGAGCCTTACACCCATCTGTGTTTCTTCTCCAAACTGTTACACAGAATCTGAAACACACAGTTAGAGTACACAGCGTCTCTGTGTTTCCTGTAGCGTTACAGTTCCCCTAAGAGGAACTAACGGAACCCTTAGCCTGCATGACGACGCCCCTGTGAGATCCACAAAGCCAGCTCCATGAACACACGGTGTGTGAGGAGTGTGTGAGGAGTGTGTGAGGAGTGTGAGAACTCGAGCGTCTCACACACAGCCCTGAGCTTCTCCTGCCCTCAGCACATTTTATCAGCAAATACAGGGGGAATCAAATCTGAGACACATGGGTGTGATGGTCAGGGGTGCAAATACTTTCAGGCAAATAGTTTTTTAATTCTTTGCAGTTGAGTTAAATAACTTTCTTTCTGTCTCCTGCCTGCTGTTCCTACACTGTCTCTCTCTCTCTCTCTCTCTCACACACACACACACACACACACACACACACACGAACACACTCTGTAACACACACTGCTGTATGTTGTGCTCCCTTTAGCCAGTGAAGATGTAGTTGAGCCGTTGACGGCGAGCTCTACAGTGGACGAGGTGGAGAACCCGTCTCTGCTCGAGTCTCAGCCGTCTGCGTCTGCGTGCTGCGCCGTGAACGAGCTAAAGCAGCTTGTGCTGGAGCAGCAGGAGACGCGCAGCTGGCTGGCCGAGACAGTGAAGCTCCTCAGGCAGATCGTTCAGGAGGACAAGGAGGAGGCCAGCGTCCAGGCGGAGATCCTGAAGCTCCTGCGTGCCATGAAGGAGACGCAGGAGACGCAGCTCACACACGTGGGGAACATGGCACGCCAGCACAGTCTGCTGGTGGAGAACCACCAGGCCCTGCTGTTCCAGGTGTCACGCATCGGCTCCATGGTGCAGGAGCGTTCCCGACCGGGCCAGTGAGCAGCCAGCAGAACCTCCAGAACCTCCAGAACCGTTCTGAAGCTCAGCCCTAACTAGCCTTTAGTGTTTCATCGGTACGATTCACTGCACAGCGTCAGTGAGGACTCTTAACCAAACACCAGGACAAGCATGTGTGTGTGTGTGTGTGTGTGTGTGTGTGTGTGTGTGTGTGTGTGTGTGTGTGTGTGTGTGCTTCTTACTCATACTCACTCAGTGCAGCACTCAGACTCAATGAATATAATTCAACTTATTGTTTCACTACAGAAATATAAACAGGTCAATAAAATCACTGTTGGTTAGAATTAGTTTAAAAATGCAATAAATTTACACTCTGCTCATTTCAATACTATTTTTTAAAAATAGTTTGTTTGTTTGTTTTGTTGGTTGCTGGCTGGGTTACATGTATTAACAAATGAAAAAAACTTACCATAAGAAATGTAAACATCATGTTTTGTTGTTGTCACTTTTTAATGATTTTAGAAAAGATGTAAACTAAAGTCTAACGCAATCCATCTAATTATGTTCTAACTTTTCTTGTGTTATTTTACATAAACTGTTTCTTAATTGTAATGTTATCTCATTGTAATGCAAATTTAAAAAATGAATAAAAAAATAGCATGCTAACAAAAGTAATGCATTTTTTTTCTTAATTTTCATCAATTACTCACCAATCGCACAACAGTAATATAATAAACAGCACCTGGTCATTACATCATCATATTATACTGCATTCATTTAAAATAAAATTATGAAAGCACATAGTTTAAATAAATCATAGTACAGATTATTATTATTATTATTATTATTATTATTATTATTATTATTATACCTGGGATTTGAACTGGCAATCTCTTATAGATTACACTGGCATAGACTAAAGAAATATATAAAAAATATATATTTAAATCTAATTAACCAATTAAGTTGTAACACAATAAAAACTTTCCTGCACTCACTTGATTACAATTGTTGTTACTGTTGTTGTTGTTGTGACTGTTGTTGTTGTTACTGTTGTTGTTGTTGTTGTTGTTGTTGTTGTTGTTGTTGTTGTTGTTGTTGTTAATTTTGGGTGGTGATGTGTCATTTCTCCTCGGGACAGGTGGGGTGGACAAGGTTCCTCTCATCAGCGTAATCGTAGAGGAGGAAGGGAAGGACATCCAGCTTAACTGCTTACCCACAATCCCCAGCGCTACAAACTACACACTGCTCATGGCTAACAAGGCTGCTCCTCCTCCTGACCTGAAATTTGAAGTCCTTCCCGAAGGACAGATCGTGATCCGAGCGCCGACGCCCGAGCACAGCGGCGACTACATCTGCAGGTCGCGAGTCCAAGCAACATGGACGGATTCCTCAGTGTTCCAGATCGAGATCAAGAGAAGTGAGATTTCACACACAATATTAATCAGAAGTTAATCAGTGCTGATTATTGTGATCAGTCTGAGATACGTCGCGCATCACTGCTTTTTAATGGATTTTATAAGATTTAATATTTTATATTGTACCAAACCGTATTTTAGTTGCATTTCTCTCCACCTGCTGATTTCCTTCCTCATGTTTAATGTTACAACTGAACATATTAATGTCTGATTTATTTGCGGGATTAGAGGTGCTTCTGGCGCCGGCCGTGTCTGTGGAGGTGGACGAGTGTGTCCGAATCGTCGGGGAGAAACTGGAGCTCATCTGCAACGGCACCAACCCCGATCCCAGATTCATCATCAAGTGGCAAACCAACGGCAGACAGGGAGAGGTACGCGTGTGTGTGTGTGTGTGTGTGTGTGTGTGTGTGTGTGTGTGTGTGTGTGTGTGTGTGTGTGTGTGTGTGTGTGTGTGTGTGTGTTGTTGGTGTGTAGCTTAGAATCCGAATTTTTAGTTTGAGCACATGAACTTAATGATTTTGTTTGTTTGTTTTATTTGGTTGTTTGTTTATTCAACAGCTTCTTCATGATAATCATTTGGTGGGGGGGCCGGATCCAAGCACAGTCCAGGTGATGAGTGTGGTCACTCTTCTCCATGTGGACAAGTCTCACGCTGGGAATCTGACCTGTATCGTCTCAAACAAAATGGGGACAAACACCGCCAACGTCTCGCTTAGAATCGCAGGCAAGATGCAGCCTACAGATGGAAACCGCTCTTACACGTTATTATACTTTATAACAGATTTATTCAGCAATTATAATAATCACACAGACACGTGGGACAAGGCATGGACATTATCTAACATTGTTATACAGTGGAACCTTGGATTACGAACATAATTCATCCCGGAAGGGGGCTCGTATTTCAAAACACTCATAAACCAAATCATATTTTCCCATAAGAAATAATGTAAATAAATAAATACATAAAAATAATGAACACAGAATATAAAGTAAAAATAAAACAAATGAACCTGCACTTTACCTTAAAAAAAGAATCACGACAGAGCAGAGTTTCTGTGTAGAGCAGTGTGTGTGTGTGTGTGTGTGTGTGTGTGTGTGTGTGTGTGTGTGTGTGTGTGTGTAAAGGTGAAAGGTGAGAGACGAGCACTAAGACCCAGCAGGGGAGACGATTACCCACAATTCCACAAAGCAAGAGAGAGAAAAATCATTGGCTCGGTTGTGATCGTCAAAACTAGAAGCGCATGCGTGATACATGACACTCGGCACTTGTAAACCAAGACTTGTTCATTTTCAAGTCAAAATCTTTGCTCGTCTTGTGGAACGCTTGCAAACCGTGTTATTCCACTGTATATTAATACATTTTATTAAACCTTAACACTAATTTTATACAATATTATACGCTAATACTCATTAATATGCATTATTACACATTAATACACTTTATTACACATTAAGACTAAATAATACATGCTATTACACATTTAAACCCATTCTGGAAAAATAACTTCCTGTCTAACTACCCGTCTGTCTGGTAATTAATTAGCACTATATAACCGCTCAGTGGTGTGTTTTATTTTTCCGGGTAACAGAGGAGCCGTACTTGTCTCTGAAGCCGCTGAAGCCTACAGTGGAGCTGATAGAGGGGGCAACATTGGAGCTGAGGGTGGAAGTTGACGCGTATCCCAACATCCAGGGCAGGAGATGGAGCACACCGCGCGTTATAAACACCCCCACCTGCACAGAGATGCTCACCACCGTCTACAGGAGGTTCTCCAGAATTTTCTGATCTTCACTTTACACTGAGTTTAGACTGTACTTCAACGCTGACATTCCTGCCTATGTTTCAGTTACAGACAAGTCGCTTCTCTGTTCATGAAGGAAATCAGAGCTAATGAGAGTGGCTGGTACAGCTTTAATGCATGGGGTGCCAATATTAATGCCACAACTGGCTTTAAAGTTTATGTCTACCGTAAGTACACACACTGCAGTAACACCTAATCATACATCACACATCAATATCTGTTAACTGACAGAATGAAAGACTACAACTACAGTGACACATTTATGAAGATTACATTAATAAAACAAAAAACACAAGCATAATAATAATAATAATAATAATAATAATAATAATAATAATAATAATATGTTTGTTTGGGATTTTCACTTGTGCTTCCTAACAGATTTGTCCCAGGTTTTTTAGGTCAGTGGGATCTTGTCTTTTGTATTTTTAAACAGTGCCATGGATTTATATCCCTTTGGTAATCTAGGTGTTGCTGGTTAGGGTGCTGATCTAGTGCTTATGTCAGTGGTGGCTGCACACGTAGTCCTGGTCTAGGTACTGCTTGTTTAGGTTGTGTTGGTCTTGGTAGATCTTGTTTATTGGTGCTGGTCTCAGTATTTTATGTCTAGCTAGTGCTGGTTTTGGTAGTTCATGTCTAGGTAATGCTGGTTTTGGTAGTTATTGTCTACATTGTGTTGGTCTATGTAGTTCTTGTTTAGTAGTCCTGGTCTAGGTAGTGCTGGTCTAGGTAATTCTTGTCTAGGTAGTTCTCAAATTTATCCAGATTATGTTGGTTTAGTTGGTTCTTGTAGTGCTGGTCCAGGTAGTTCTTTTCTATTATGTAGTGCTGGACCAGGTAGTTCTCAAATTCAAATTCTAATTTTATTTGTCACACATATGGTCATACACACTATAATATGCAGTCAAAAAATTTGAACAACTGCCCCGGTCTTAAAAAATACTTTTAATAAAAATTTGAAATAAGATAATATAAAAAGAAATAAGATTTAAAAAACAAGATAAAATGCAGGCAATTACAGATCAATTTAAATGCATCAGCTGAATTTGGCACAACTGGCATATAGATTTGTAAATCATCTACATAAAGATGAAATGAAACACATGAATGTGCTATGAAATAATCAACCCTAATGGCCGCATGTACAAAGAAAATAGAACAGGGCCCGAAATGGAACCCTGTGGAACACCGGAGGTCAAAGGGGCTGAGGAGGAAGAGAGCTCACCAATCATGACAGAAAAAGTCCTATTTGTTAAATATGACCTAAACAATCGTAGTACGGCACCTTGAAGGCCAACTTCTTCTGCCTGATGTTTCAGGAGAATTAAGTGATCAACAGTATCAAAAGCTGCAGTGAGGTCCAACATCACGAGAAGCACAGGTCTTTTGGAATCAAGGGATAGGAGGATATCATCCTTCAAGAGAGCGGATTCAGTGCTGTGGAGTGTTCTAAAGCCAGAAATTCTTCTAGAACATGATTTTTTTCAAGGACTGCAACTTTTTCTAAAACCTTAAATGACATAGGATAAATTAGATTCTGGTCTAAAATTAGACAATTTTGCAAGATTGTGTTTCTTGAGAGAAGGCCTGACCACAGTGTGCTTGAAGACATCTGGGACAAACCCTGAACTGAGGCAACTGTTAATAAAAGAGAGGAGACATGGGCCCACTGTGTTAAAAACCTGTTTCAGCACCCTAAATGGAATAATGTCCAGAGGACAGTTAGGTGGGGATAACCGCTGGACCGCTTCAGAGAGAAGAGATAGGGATACTGGCTCAAACCTATTAATATTCTGCCTAACAGAGGCTATCTTATCAACAAAATGATTAAGAAATTCAGTGCTGGTCTACAGTATGCTTTTCTACATATGCCTTGCCTTAGCACTGTTTGACATGGAAGTACTGGTCTAAATTGTTTAGGTATCTCTTGTCCAGTTAATGCTTGTCTAAGTACTGCTGGTCAGGTTAGTCTTTGTTTAAGAAGTGCTTGTGTATAGTAGGTAGTTCTTGGCTATGTTTTGCTTGTCATTTTTAGTGCCAATGGTCAATATGTAGTTCTTGTCTAGATAGTCCTGATCTGGGTGGTTCTGGTATAGATAGTGCTAGTTAACTTGGTGCTTATATTGGTAGTACCTGTTTGGGTAGGTAATCTCGTACCACCTGTTGTTGTGCTGGTCTAGGATTTGTCTAGGTAGTGCTGCTCTAAATTGTTCTTGTCCAGGTAGTGCTTGTTTAGTAGTCCTCATCAGCACACTGCCTGTGTAAGCAGTTCTATGAATGTCTAATTTAGGTAGTGCTGGTCAAGGGAATTTTTATAGGGTATTTTTTATAGGTAGTCCTTGAGTAGGTAGTGCCAGTCTAGATAGTATCCTCGACCCTTGAGTTACAAGGCCAGTGCTACGCACTACGCCCACATGCCGCCCACAGTGTTTTCAGACTTTTTATTTATATAATTTACCAAAAAATTAAAGAAATTTCACTGGAAGGAAATGCAAAGTTCATTATTTGTTATTTGGACAAAGTTAATTTATTGTCAAACTGTGTGTGTGTGTGTGTGTGTGTGTGTGTGTGTGTGTGTGTGTGTGTGTGTGTGTGTGTGTTCCACAGAGAAGCCGAATGTGGTGATTGAACGGGGGAACGGTTCTTTAACCTGTCTGGCTTCTGGTTATCCGGCACCGAGTGTGTCCTGGCAGCAGTGTGAGAAAATTCACAGCATGTATGCAAACCTTATGTCTTTCAGCAACATATCTTTTTCCTTTCAGTTCTTTTACAGTTCTGTAAAAAAAAAACTGTTGTGTTGTGTGTCATTGTAAAGCTTCCTGAACTTAAGGAGAAAGAAATGTTTCTAACTTTACGTTATGGTTAATGATTTATATTGTTCTGTAATGTAACTCTGAAAGTCAAGTACGTGAATCCACAACATCTGCATGACTACAGCTAAAAACATAAACATCAGTAGGGATTAGCTGACTTGAGCAGACCAGCGGAGACAGATGTACAGAATAGTGAGTAATGGACGTGTCCTGTGATGTACTATGTAAATGTATAAGTAATATAATGTGTACGTGTGTGTTTTTCAGATACGATGGCTGTGGTAGAAAGACATCGTCTGTGCAGTTACAGGCTGAACAACACACACTGCCGCAGCATGACGAGTTCCAGCCTCACACAGTACAGAGTGTGTTACGACTGTCTCAGCTCAAAAACTCCACGGCTGAGTGTGTAGCTGAGAACACGGCGGGTGTCGGGCGGAGCACCATCAGCTTACCTCCCCTGCTCTGTGAGACTCACCACTACTCTACTCTCCTGATGAAGAAGATGATGATGATGATGATGATGATGATGATTACAGGACATGTGATTTACCTGAGAAACTCTCAGTTTATCTCTTGTTCTGCTGTGTCACAGTGTGTAACGTCCAGACACTCAGATTTTTCTCACTGATTTCCTAAAACAGATGTTTCCAAACCTGCACCAGTGCACGAGACATCCCAGATGTTCCTCATCCTCATCACAGCAACCTCGATTACAGCAATGCTGCTCTTCATTGTGTTAGGGGTTTGTGTGTACAGGTGTAAACAGGTAAATCATCATCATCATCATTATTATTATTATTATTATTATTATTATTATCTAAATGGGCTCAATGAAATATTCAATTCTGACTGATCAGTTGAGGCACAAAGTGTTCTGATGTTAGAAAAAGATTTTTTTTTACTTGAAAAAATGAATAATGTGTTCTTTGTATTTGCACGTACACAACCATTCAGTATACAGTCTGATATACAGTGAAATGCTTATACGACTGTTTGTGACCTAAAAATGGCCAAATAGAATCGGAAAACAGAAAGATTTTACTGTAATAACAGAAAAATCTACTAAGAAAAATAAAATAATAAAGATAAAAACAAATGGTAAAACAGGTGAAACTGGACACGTGTGTGTGAAACAAGTGCAGCCATTCAAACCCTCTGACAGATCTATGACAGGAATATTTGTTTATTAAACTTCTTTTACGGCATATTACATCCATACATGTCACTCAGAAATAACATATTAATTATATTTTGAAGAATATATTAAAATTACATTTAGTTTGTTATTTATTGTCTTTGTAATGAGTTACATGAATTACAGTGAGTTAATGAGACTGTATTTATGACTATGTTTTAGACTTTATAAACACTGACACTAAAGTCATCATGTTAAAAAAAATAATTCTATAAAATATTCATGTATTATAAATATGAAAGAAGTTGGCATGTGTGTGTGTGTGTGTGTGTGTGTGTGTGTGTGTGTGTGTGTGTGTGTGT
>JAAGKR010009976.1:0-24475 GCA_011419295.1 Clarias macrocephalus
AAGTAAGGACTAGAAAGACATATTTTGATGAGTTCAGTGTGGAAGAACTTGACCGGGCCCAATACAGAGCCCTGACCTCAACCCCATCAAGCACCTTTGGGATGAACTGGAGCCGAGATCGCGAGCCGGGCCTTCTCGTCCAACATCAGTTCCTATGACCTCATAAATGCTCTACAGAATGAACGGGCACGAATTCCCAGAAACACTCTAACGTCTTGTGGACGGCCTTCCAAGAAGAGTGGAAGCTGGTATAACTGCAAAAAGGAGGATCGACTCCACAACATGTATTTGGATACAATGTCTTTGCAGGCTTGGCCAAACACTTTTAGTCCATAGAGTGAATCTCCAAACAGAAATAATTCTGTACACCATAGATACACTGTGTATCCTTCTGTGTCAGCTCAGTTTGCCATATAAAATGTTTACTGGTTAGATGTAATTCCAGTCACTGGTCCCACTGAAGCAAAAAGCAATGGCTGCCCAGAAATGAAGTATCATATAAAATAACAGTAGCATTTATAAATTTGTTGGTCAACAAAGTAAACTGGCCTGTTCTGCTCTTGTGCTTCCTCAACTCCTTCTTAACCCTCCAAACTCATTTTAGCTGGTCTGCTACTTTAACAAACTCCAAACGATGGATGTCTGCATCTACAGTACGCGCCATGCCATGTTTTTAGTTTTAGCCCATTAGACTGAGGTTGTGTGTTTAACTACAAGCAATAACATTGCGCAAGGACTTTTCTCAAATTAGAATTAATTATGTTTTAAGTTCTTTACAAGAGTCCCTGCAGCAAAACAGCCCCAAAGTATCCATAAACGATCCACCGCCTTATTTTATAGAGAGTTCTGGGGTTTTAAGAAATGCTTATTTCTATAGAATACAGGGTTTTTTCCCCACCATTCATGCTGATGGTGTTCAGTTTCACTCCTGTTTGACCGCAGTAATGGCTCCTGTGAGGCTCAGTCAACCTCGTGCTGAATTTTCTGGCTTCTGTCTCAGGAACAATAAAAATTAACATTTATTTTTCATTAGATTTTGCCTTAGCAATAAATTCACATGAACAAATATAATAAATAAATCACATGTAATGCTAAGAATTGGACTAAATAAATCAATATTATGTGTGTGTGTGTGTGTGTGTGTGTGTGTGTGTGTGTGTGTGTGTGTTTTTACAGGTTAATGAAATACATCTCTGTAAGTCTGGTCTCCAGGTGTGGATTTTGGAACTTGTTTCAGCCTCAGTTTTGAATTTTATAAATTAACTAACACATTCATTAAGGCGCTATTAATGGTGATATTATTATTTGAAAAAATAGATATATAATTTGGTGTATTAGTGCTCATGTTCATGGTGAATCATCTCTTAATTCAATGCAGTTAATGTAAAAAGTTATTGTATATTGGACATGCATCCAAATTACGAGTACATTAATTTACATTTGTCTTATCATGGCATGACTGTGCTTAACATTTGTTTTTATGGGTTAAAAAGCTACATGTGTAAGTTTAAAAAAAAATGTATTGTTGTTGTTGCTTCCTCATTTAATTCCTGTTTAATATTTCATAAAGGCATGAACACTTTCGCAACATGTGTTTTTGAGAGGAAATTTATTACAAACTTTTTTGTTGTTGTTGTTTTTGAATGCAATTATTTCCTGATGTTTCTTTGCATGAACAAGTTTAAACGTTGTGCACAGAGCTGTAAGCAGGATTAACATTTTTATGGGGATTTTATTGCAAAAACGTCTCAGTAATAAATCACAGTGTAGAATGTGCACTGTATTAACGTCTAATCTTTGTATCTCTATTGGTTACATTTTTATTCTATCCACTGTTCTAACACAATTTAAACTGTTTTAACCTTATTAAATGTAACATTTTGTTTCTATAATCAGCTACGTTACTGTAATCAGCAAATGTTTCCGCGACCTGCTACATTACTCTGATCAACAAATGTTACCGTCGTCAATGAATCCTACTGCAATACTGTGAGCAGCGACTGTTACTTCAAACCGCGAACAGCAAATTCATTGCTATGATCAAAAATGGTGGTTTGATCAGCTACATTACAGTTATCCACAGATGTCACTGCGACCAGCTACATTTCTGTGATTAACTATTTTCTTGTCATCAGCTGCAGAACATTACTTCCATCAGCAAATGTTGTGATCAGTGGATGTTATTGCTATCAGACATATTTACTGTGATAGCGGAGTAACTACATTACTGTAATAATCAAATATAACAGTTACTCTACATTACTATGATCAGCAAATGTTACTGTGAGCCGTGAATGTTAATGCGAACAGCAGGTTTTATGCAACTATTTACTGCAGTAAGAAAAAACATTCAAGCTTTATATTATTTCTTCTCATATAAACGTAAACGTACAGTAACTATCAGATATTGCAAACCCCAACAAGACGGTTTGAGAAACTTGTTCACATCACGTCTCATGAGAACAAACACAATGGGCCGTTAAGTTTATGAGCAAACATCCTCCGTAGCTGCTCTGAGGTCAGTTTGGACCCATTCATCAACAGGGAGAAGTGAAATATGTGTTTAACTGTACGCTACATCCAGCCACTAATATAAATAACGACGTCAGTGATTCCATACTGAACTGAAACTGCCAGGACCTGGAACCTTTGTGCACTCGTAGCTAGTCCGGGTTATGAATGTGTGGGGCCATTCGTCTGAACAGTGCCAAAATTTATGGAAGTAACGATCAATAAATTTCTGGAGCCTGGGACAGCTCGATCAATAACTGTTATTGCCGTTATTTCACGGGAGACATTTGCGAAAGGTGAAGCCTACAGTAAGCTGATGTTCCCTAATACGCACCAATTAGCACTTTAGCTGATTGCATTTTTACCGTTGCTTAGGCATGTTTAATTGAATTACATTTCATTTTCCACAGCTCTAAACACAATCCAGTAAATAATGAAAATTTACCCAAACTGTGCTGAGCTCACAGATTATGTCTTGTTTTCAAAAATCCTACACGAGCTGTTAGCACACAGAGATATTGAGTGAGTGGAAAAACATTCCAATTTATCAGTGGAAAGGTCTGATTGACTGGAGGTTTAAAAAGTATCAACATCGACACACACAAGAAAACGCAATTTAAACACTTAAGTAAACCGATGAACGATCTCAACATTTAGAGGAATTTGTTTGTTAGTCTGATCAGCTGCAGTTTATCATATACATACTTTTCCACATTTTGTCACATTACAACCACATGTTTATTGAGATTTTATGTGGTCAACCAAAACAGTTGTGAAGTGGAAGGAATTATATATATATATATATATATATATATATTTTTTTTTAATAAATAAAAATCTGAAATTTGTATTCAACCCCCTTTACTCCGATCCCCCCCTAACTAAACTCCAGTATAAATACAGCTGTCCTGTGAAGCCCTCGGAGGTTTGTTAGAGAACATTAGTGAACAGACAGTATCATGAAGTCCACGGAACACACCAGGCAGGTCAGGGTCTTGTGGAGATGTGGAGAAGTTTAAAGCAGGCTTAGGTTATAAAAAATATCCCAAAGCTATAAACATCTCACGAAGCCTTGTTCAATCCATCACCCGAAAATGGAAAGAGTACGGCACAACTTCAAACCCACCAAGACATGGACGTCCACCTAAACTGACAGGCCGGGCGAGGAGAGCATTAATCAGAGGAAGCAGCCTTGAGGCTCGTGGTAACTCTGGAGGAGCTGCAGAGATCCACAGCTCGGGTGGGAGAATCTGTCGACAGGACAACCGTTAGTCATGCACTCCACAAATCTGTGCTTTATGGAAGCGTGGCTCCAGCAGCTTCGATTGTGCTTTGATTGTTAACTTCTTCTAAGCTAAGTTAGATTTTACTGAGCGTGCTGGAGAATACGAGTTCTTCTGGCAACTTTGTCACACATGCAAAACCCACGAGATAACATTAGATCTGGAAACATGGGAATATTCTTCTGTAATCTTACTTATGACTTATGTTTGGAGATAGTGAATGATTTTGTACATAATGCAGACAAGTACACAAACAGGTTTTCCGGTTAGAAACGACAAAACAGTCCAGTTCAGGGTGGTGGCGCTAATTTCGCTTGTGCACACAATCCTTTCAATGATGATCCGTCGAATGTTTTATTGCTTTTTCATTCACCTCAGTCAAAAACATCAGGATATAAATAAGCATTTAATTTACTTCTCAGAACACGAGGCACAGTTCCATCATCAACTTCCATTTATTAGTATCAAACCACTGCTACAAAATTACATCAAACAGGATGAAAATGAAATTGCATACGTGCTATTCACAATGTAAACTTTAAAGTAATTAAGGTATATGATTTCTCTTTTTTTTTGTTGTTGTTGTTGTTGTTCTTGACAAATATATCAATATATATCAATGCCACTTAAAGCCATATATGTCATTCCAGTGATCTAGAGCCTATAAATATACAACTATTATCCGTGGTGGCTAAAGAACCTTTATAAACATTAAGATGACCATTTCAAAGTTCTAATCAGAGAATCCTTCATCATATAATGATTTGGAAAAGAAATGGAAAGCAAAATACAAATAATAATAATAATAATAATAATAATAATAATAATAATAATAATAATAATAAATTAGGCCCCCCGGCATGTTTTCATGATTTTCATTTGATACTTTCACCAAACATAATAAAGATTCTTTTTTTAAAAATACAAAATTAAAATATAAATAAAACGTGAGCCCAGGGACATGGACATGGACATGAAGAACAGGAGGTTTCTAGCCTGAAGTTTGATTATCATCATTGTGCTATCAGTATAAAAATGAAGCATAGACAGGTGAGTACGGCTTAAAAAAAAAAAGGACATTTTTTCCCCCAAATGTATTGAATGTAGCTTGAAAAAAAAAAAATCACTGTTACTTTTTTTTTTTTTCATTGAAATGCTAGGAGGTGAGATGAGTCATTTTCTGTCAAAAGGTCCATGTGAATAACTTCAGCATTTCACAAGGAAATGACGGTTGTGGCTTTTGAGGGGGAAAAAAAGCGAAAAGTATTACAGTATATTCACTAGTTTTCTGTGAGAAGTTTGAGAGATGCCAAGACTTGTGCAAGCATAAACCCAGCAGCTGGAACTGGTTACAATCTGAAGAATAGTACGGGATTGTCTGGAATAATGGAGAAATCATAAAAACAAAAATGACCTCTAATAAGTTCCGATGAGTGACATGCACATATTACAGATCAAGGTCAATCATTTGGTAAGTTCTAGAAATTTTGTTTTTCAAAACCGTGGTTGCTTTAATAATAAAGGGTTTTCAAAATGGGTTCTACTGTAGAAGTCTCTCAGACAGAAATCAAGGGAACAAGCTGGAGAGCTCTTATGGGTTTCAGATCGAACCTCTTTCTTATGTTTACATTGTACAGTCAATAATAACCTAAATTTAGACATTTTTACTGGACAATTGAGAGACAAAAAACTAAGAGTTTACAAAGAACCCAAATTAGAGCCAATGCGAGTTCTTCTTCTGAACCGTCTTCAGATCTACACCATGTTTGGTGGACCTACATCATACGCCTCAATCTATACACTATAAAGGACTTGCAGTATGGATCTTAGCTTCTTTATAGTGACCTCAGTAGGGATCTAATATTCAGCCACATGGCACTGATGGAATATGACCTTTCATGGGTCTCATGACTCATACTGGAGTAAATGGAATGAAACATTTTGTATGGTCTTATTAGGTGCACCAATGTTTTTGGTTCTACATCACACTAAACCAAATATACACTCTCAGGTTTTTTTTTTTTTTTTGAAAGTTAAGGGGTCTTATCTATTCATAAGGGTTCAAAGTGCTTCATAAGTGGAGAGCACTTTGAAGCGAGCCTCCAGAGGAACAAGCCAAAGAGATTAGTCTTAATGAATTTCAGAATCAGTGCATTTCTTCTAAATGATGAGGAGGATAAAAAAGAAAGGACTCACAAATTGGTGTAAATGCGAGTTCAAATTGTCTTCATACGCACACAGAACTTTGGTGGCTCTACATCATACAGTCAGGAAAAAAACGGTTCTTTACAGGTTCTGTGGACGGCCGAGTTGATGAATATCAAAGTCACTTCTTTTAGATGATGAAAGGATAACAAAGAACTGATTACTAAAGGGAGGAGTACAACAAATACTACAAATATAAAATTCAGATGTGTACACCGACTTTGGTGGTTTAACATCAAACCCATCAATCTACATATACCCTAATGCAGACTCCTAATGGGTTCTTCTGGAAAGGGAAGCAGTTTTAGCTTCCTTATAAGGTTCTACTTGAAAGCATTCCTTACAGGTAAATGTCTTCAAGGTTCCTCCATATTCCTCCAGGTTCTTATGGAATGTTCTCGTCTTTTTATTTAATTTTTTTAGATTCCTAGTGGATTTAGTTCAAGTAGAGTCAATGCACATTAAAATGTGATGTTGGAGAGATAAAAAAGATAAAAAAAAGAATGAAAAGAAAGGCAAATACATGTGTGTAAACGTTTGGGTGGTCCATGAATATATATAGCCAACTTTGGTGGCTCTACGTTTTACCCTTGAATCTACAATCTCTTAGGGACAAAGTTTTATTTATAGGTGTTTTGGAAAGTAAAAGTTTAGTTTTCTGAATCTGTGAAGAGTTCTCAGCATCCTAAAACAAGTTTAAGATTCCACCTAAATAAAAGAAAAGAGTGTGGGATAAGATGAGAGGAAAAAAAAGAAACCAAGTGAAAGGAGGATTACTGTGTGCAAAGCTCAGGCCTAATTTGAAAGTTTAATGATTTCAGCTTAAAGATCGTACTGAAAAATTACTAATCCGAAGTGAATATGTTTTGGTTAGTTGTGGATTCTTCAGAAAGAGAAATGTCAAAGCAAGAATAAAAAAAAAAAAAAAACAAGCAAAGAAAAGGATTGGCTCATGTCCTAAAAAAATGTCCAGATGAGATCCAGCTTAAATAAATCTGGAGAGAACACTTAATGCTTCATCATCAGAAAGCGTTTCGTGTCCGAGTCTTTATCGCATCCAGACACGTTCCCAATCCCATCCTGCGAAAGCTATCGTGAAAATGAAGCACTTGACACGTGAAATGTGTAGTTTTTATTTTATTATATATATATATATATATGTATAGATTTTTTTTGTACCATGAACTATGTTTATAAAGCATCAATTTATCCTGCACTTTCCACCTAAGTGGTCGCCGTGATGCCTCGGATTAGATCACACTGTATAAATAGGCGTCGTTTTATCAAGCACGCTGCGTCGTCGCCTGGATGACTTATTTTCCAGCTCACTGAGAACAAAGAGCGACACGTCAACAGAGTGTTATGGTTAAAATGAAGACCGTAAGGAGCTGTAGGTTCGATACGTAAAGCGGTCGCAGTTTTCTCGCACTGTGTTCGGTGAAGATGATTCCAACTAAACGTCATGGTGGGCCTTTGAAAAAGGACAGTGCTTTCACTTGCACTACCGGAGCCGCAATTTTTATTCCTGTGATACGCCGGAGTGCTGCTGGGAGAATAAATGCTTTTGGTTGGTGAAGGCAGCAGCCCTGCAGCACTCCATAAAATCCCACTATCAAAATCTAACAAAGGCACAGGAAGGACTTTATTAACCGCTGGGTCAAATGAATCATCCCCTTCCTGCTCAGAGAGACACTACTCCAAAAATAAAGGGCTTTTTTTTTTTTTTTTTTGAAAAATGCCAGGGGTTGAAAGGTGAGCCACAGGTGCCCGGGTTGTTAAAGCTGTACTGTGGAAAGAGTGGAAACGCTCAGATCTGCGAAAACAGGTGGTGTTAACTGGTTGTCTCGATGCGGAAGCAGCAAAGTAATTCAAAACTAAATATTTAGATACAGTGGTACCTCGGTATACGAACCGGCATTCGGCCTTGAGAATTTTTGCCTAGAGATCTAAAATATGGCAAGAAACTTCCCTCCGATATGAAGCATTTTCGGAATTACACATATTTCCAGCTGCGCGCACGTCTGGTAGCTGATCCAAACTTGTTTGCATCAATGGAAAGCCAAGCGAAGCGAGTTTACATTATTATTATAATTTTTTTTTTTGTATTTTGAACAAAAAGTCCCAAGAATATTGTCAAGAACGGGAGCAAAAAGAAAAAAGAGCCACTTTTAGTTTGGTTTTTAAGGAGGAATCATAAATTAAGGTTAAGTGAGTTTTAATGTCTATTTATTTCATATTTTATTTTTCTAAATGACTTGATTGTTTTTCTATGCAAAATTTTTTTTTAATTGTTTGTAGTGTTGGAAATTGGTAATGGAAAAGCAGATTATCTACATTTACATGATTTAGTTCTGCAGTATGTAATTTTGCCTTAAGAACTTGCCTCCAGAATGGATTAAATTCGAGGTACTGCTGTATTTGGAAACTAAATACTGCAGAAATGATGAACAATGTGGGAGGAAAAAACACTAGTAAACTGTTTGCTGGTTTTCTTCCGAACCAGAGCCTCTTTTAAAGTTTAATTCATACATTTACGGCAATTATTTCACTCCAGGTGGATCACCAGACCAGAGTCCCGCTAGCGATATTACATTAGTAATGAAAGCATTTTCACAGACTTCCATCAAATTTGTTAGATTTATTCTTTCTCATCTGATTAGTGAACATGATTTCAAAAAGAGTCCACAACATAGACCAGGTATGAGTTTATTCTTTGTGTGTCTGATCTGTCCAGAGTCTCTGAACAAACATGGTAACGTGAAACTACGAAACACAACACTCAGCTATGTTTAAGCAGTAAAAGTTCATTATTTATTCATCATTCAGTCACTTTAGTTTGTTCCATCATAAGCAATTAATTATACGTAACTGACTGACTTCATGAATTTCAGTTACGAGACTTACTATTTTATATATTTATATATTTATTAATGTATTTATTTAGAAGATGGGATATGTCTGTCGAGCAGGAAAGCTGCAGTCATTACAATGACACAATGGAGGAAATGCATCAATACAGGTATAACATACTGCAGGTACTAAACACAGCTAAGGCTTTTATTTCCTAACGAGTAAACTCCACTGAAGTGCTGAATTGCTTTCAGATCTAAAGTGGTTTAAATACAGAAACTATTCATTAAGTCTTTTAGTGATGCCTTAGATTCAGACAAGTGTGTGAATGTTGCGTATGTTGTATACAGTGTAACTCAGACTGAAAATTTAATGTGTGAGGAATTAAACACAATCGTCTTTAACTGTTATTCTGAAATTGTAATTGCTGAGTAAGTAGATGATGTAAATGTGCATAATTATTTACATACTGTCATTTTTTTTGTAAATTAAAGAAATGTCTTTTTTATATATATATATATATTTTTTTTATTATTATTCTGCATGCATGAGTAACATTTGTTGAAGTCTTCATCAGTCTCCTACTCTGAATTTATGGACAAAGAGCCGAGTGCCGAAATTGCTTCATGATGTATCTATGATGAATAAATCCGAAGTGGTCTTGCGACATACTGTATTTACCGCACACAAAGTTTTTACGCTGCAAACTGCACACTGATGTTTATGACCTTATTTAACCTGCAGCTTGTTAACACATGAGGATTTAATATGGAGTTCAACAGCTCACTTAATACTGCAAAGGCACATTTTTATACAGTACTTATTCCCCAAATTGGTTGTCAGATGATGTTGATGATGATAATAAAGATAATGATGATGATGAAGAAATCCATATTAGTGAATGGTGGTTTATGAGCAAGAATGGAAAATCTTAGCCCAAGATAAAGATTTTAGTCCAAGATAATTTTTTTTAAATCTCACATTAAAGTGTTTTAGGCTTTTAGCCCAACATAACGATTTTTACCAGATTCCAAATTCACGCTTTTTTGTTGTTTTGGCCGTTTTTTTTTCCCTTTAGCCCAAGTCAAGTAGAGTTAAGGATCTCAGGCAGAGATCAACATTTTGGCTGAGAAAAAGGTTGTAGCCCAAAATAAAGGTTTTAACCTGAGTTAAAGGTTTTAGCTCAAGTTAAGGGTTTACGTTTTAACCTAAGTTTAAAGTTTTTTTTTTGTTTTTTTTTTTTGCCTGAGTTTAAATAAGTCCAAAATAAATATTCTAATTGAGGACATAAAAAAATGTTCGCACAAGGCAAAAAAAAAAAAAAAAAAAAAAAGGAAATAAATTCCTAGATAAACACTTTATCCAAAGTGTTTGATGGATGAAAATAGGATTTTAATTTGTTTATTATATGATTCTGTGTAAAGTGAATCAATTAAGCCAGAGTTAAACTTTTAAACTGTAGATAAAAACTTTAGCTTTAGGTAAAGGTTATAAGATTATTATTATTATTATTATTATTATTATTATTATATTTTTTAAACAAGGAATAAAAAAAGCAACAACTCCAAATTAAATTAAGTATTTTCAGACAGGGTTAAAGACTTAATTATAAATTGATATTTTAGGTTATAATCTTCATCTTGGGTTTAAAATCTAAATCTTTAACTGTGGCTACAATCTTTGACATGCCTGAAATCTTAATTAAAGAAAAAACTTTGGGTAAAGTTTGACTTTATTTTTTAAAGATTTACATTTTATCCTTTATTAAAGATTTTAACCTGAGCTAAGGACATTATCATAAAAGAAAAAAAAATCAAAAGTATAAAGAAAGTGATTAGGTGAAATATTTGGAATAAACCTGCTGATGACGTTGGAACATGTGCTTATAGACAGGCGTCGGCCTTAAAAGTGATTATGATGGTTTGAGAAAATGTTCGCTGAAGAATAAGTGCCAGTAAAATTCAGGTTTTGTCCTGATTGAAGGCAGATGAACTTAATTCACCCGAACGTGAAAATTAAAAGGCCGTCTTGTTGTATTGGGGAATTGATGTGACGTTAGCGTTTACTTGGACTAAGTCTTAGTCAACATTTGGACTGTAAACTGTAATTTCACACTGAAAATAAAAATCAAGTAGAAACATCATGAATGTAGTAAAAGAATGATCGTTTTAAGATTATGCTACAAGTACTAGATTGTTAAATGTAATTGTGGGACATTATTTTTTATTTATTTTAAGTTTTTTTTATATTAAAGCTTGACAATACCGTTATTTTATCCTTTATTTTTTTGGAAGCAAAATTATTTGCTCAGAAAACGATTAATTTTTAATTCCTTTAAATTTGAAATGTTAACTTTTAAATCTTATGTTTAATACGGTTATATTTCTTCCTAGCATTCTCTAACAATGGTACGTATTAGACAACAGATTTAAGATATTTTTGCTTGGTAAAAAATTTTGTAGTGAAGAAATGTCACTGATCTTGTGCTTTATGTACAGTATACACTAACTTCTTAGCAAGCAACAATATCTTAGTGTCATATTTATCTAGTGTATTTATCTATTGTAAAGAAATAGTTATGTTTTGTTGGTTACTTCCAGAAAAAAACAATAAAGCAGGAACAAAGACATTTAAAGCTTGAAAAACAAGATTATAAAGCACTAAAAATCAATGATGAATGAACAAGCTTATATTTTACTTATGATTATCTCCAAGTGAGAAAAATTTCATACATAAGTCCATTTTCAAGATATTTCTTTGCAGAGTACAGGATTTAAGGATTACTTTTCGTACCTGAATTGTGTAGAGATGTAATAGGCAACAAATACTAAAGATTATTATTTTTTTTTTACAGATAAATAATAATGATTGTAAAAAAAAAAAAAAAAAAAAAAGAAATGTTTTATATATTGCAAAAGAAACCCTTGTGGTGTTTTTGTTTGTTGGACTGTTTGTGTAATGGTTTATCCGGCGAGTAAAAACGAGTCAAAACAATCTTGAAACTAGTTTTGTACTCAAAAGGTATTGGTTTATGATCATTGGCCACCTTAACATACATTTTGACATGCAGCACAATCATAATTTCTGCACATCGGAAAAATACACAACATGTGTGTGAGAGCTAGGGTAGAGGTCAAACTAAACCTAGACACAAGGCTCTACCGAGAATATAAAATTAGTTCTACTTTCTCCAAACACACACACACACACACACACACACACACACACACACACACACACACACACACACACACACACACACACGACTTAGCTTCTATGATATCATATAACTGTGTTCACACCCTCTGAGTTAAAAAGTTAATGTTTTTGATTACAAACTGTTCTTTTATTTTATTCTCTCTCTCTCTTTTTTTTTTTTTAACTGATCGAGTCTATCTGTTCAATAAGAAGTTTTAACCACAGGTATGGCATCTAAACTGAAAGACGACATTGTAAACTATGCCATACTGCATACTTTCTTTTAAAATGATAACCATTGACATTTAGATCCACACTTATGTCATATCATATTTCAAATATCATATATCACGTCATACTATCTGCTTTTTTTCTTGCTTCCCATGTCAAAACAACTTGCACATGTAAAAAACAAACAAAAAAAGAAACAAATATGACTAAAGCAAAAGCAGGGAGCACGTCATGTGATGCATTAAAACATTATCAAAATTCTGTACAACTCATCATGACAATAATAATAATAAAAATAAAAAATAGAAATGAATTTGTTAAAAGTGAGGAGTAATACACGATCTCCATGAACAACAACAAAAAAATGCATACAGTGAAATTAAACTGATGAGTTTTCTTTTCTAAAGAGAAACAGTTTGTCAATTAAACAATAAAAAACAACAACCAAACATCCATAATCTCAATAAACGTAAAACGAGATTCCTGTAGCGATATCCGGTTTGTTCGTTAGGAAGGGTAATCAAATGAACTTAGCTAATCAAGTGCGCATACTGCAACGTAAATTTGTTTTTAACACCAGTTAAATTCGACATAGTGCATAAAACTGATATTAATACAGAAATTATATTCACATTATGCATTTAAATACATCTCACATTGGTTCTATTTCCACGATCTGTGGCTCTCAGCAAAAAATTAAACAATTATAAGATCATTTAAATACGTATGTCTCTGTCAAATCTGTTGCCTTGTGAAAGTATGTGGTCATTTCCAGCACTATCAATTAAAAAAAAAAAAATACAAAAAAGAACAAAATAATAATGATAATAATACTAACTGAACAGCTAAAATTGTATTATATATTTAGGAAATTGAGGTTTAGATTTTTCTCTGAATTCATAATCAAAGTATTTACTGAATCTTTTCCTAAATATTCTAATATTTAATATAAATATTCTTGGATTATTATATGACTAAAAGAACCAAAAGAAACAAACAAGAAAAATTGATTCAGTTACGTATCACAATTCTTTTGTGTGGCAATTCATGCATCGCCACACTGACGCCAAAATCTATTCATCTTTATTTTTTAAGATTTAAAACATCATATTTCACATTTTGTATTCAGGGTGGCAAAATAGTTTAGCGCTCTAAACTATTCACACCCTGTCAGGTGACGCAGCGAACCTGTGTGGTAGGAGAGAATTGTTTGCTAAGATTGTTTAGAATTATAACGGAATCATTAAAATAAAATAAAAAATTTAGTCTTGATACTAAAAGAATTACAATACAAATCGAGTCGGCATCTACAGTATGGTAGGTATCGTGATAATATTGTATTGGGCGCTCCCTGTTGAACACCATATATACCATTATATACTGTATATATATAAAAGATTATACCTATTTCTAGATCAATTCCAATAATGTCAATTGTTTTAATCAATCAATCAATCAATCAATCAATCAATCAATGAATCAAGTCTTGATTTTCCAAAGTATAATTATAAATAACACCTAGAAACAAGTTTATGTATCTCAGATGAATTTGATTTCGGCAAAAAAGGAAAATAAATAAAAAGAACTTAAATGTTTGAAATTTGGGGGAGGTAAAATATCTGGCTCAGAATTTATCATCAACCGGCTGTAAATGTAATGTGATTTAATGTAATAGGTACGTTTGTTGCCGCTTGAAAGCAGGTAGTAATTTTTAGTTAAATAATAAAACCAAAGACAGCTGGTCAATGTTAATGAAAACTATTATTTTGATTGTTAAATTCTTTTTCTTTTTTTTTATTGACAAAATATTACAATGAAAAAAATCTAATTATAAAAAATTTTAATACCACAGATGAAGTTTTGTTATGTATTTGGGAAACCAATGTCGAGGTAAGACAAATGCCTCAGTATTTATGTTCTAATTTTTATGGCAGAGCTTTTAAGTGTTAGCATAATGTGCTAAAACCACTAAATTATGGCTGTCGTTTTGGTCCACGCGTTTGTCAGTGAAAAAACGGAATATCGAAGTGCGACCCGACGTCCCTGTTTCACCGTAACGTTCCCTTCTCAAAGCATTTTTTTTTTTTGATTGTTCTGGTTGTGCAAATCTGAGTGGTTTCAAATTAGCCGGCTAAATATTATGACCTGAAAGAGTACGGAGGAGTGTGTGTACGAGAGCACTCTGACAACGGTGGAGGAACACTTCAGGGGGCGGCCCTCTCAGAAACACGACGCTGTTAGCGCACCCTCCTCCCTCCTCCCTCCCCCCAGTCGTACACCGACTCCCCATCCCCCGCTCCCCTTAGAAGGGCGCGGCTAGCTAATTCTGAAGCCTTCTAAAAGAGCACGGTGGTGCTGATTCACAAGGTGGACAAATCGAGGAAAGAAAGTGGGAGAAAGTAAACGACAGAGAGGGAGAGGGAGAAGGAATGTAACCCGGATGTGTATGTACATGATGAGAAATTTTCACAGAACGTAAAAACCACCATCTGAAAAGTACCACTTACTGATTAAAATATCTCTCTCTTTTTTTTTGCAAAAACGAAAAAGAAAAAAAAAAGAAAAGCAAACCGCGTTGCCAGATCGGATCCGGAAATGAGCCGTGTGGATGGTTCAGTCCAGTTCAGTGCGTATGGCTGTACGTGGCGCTAATAAACGCAGAGCAGAGAGCTGAGTGCCAGCACCAGGAAACCGTAAGCCAGCAGAGCTTCTCCTCCTCCGGTGGTCCCGTACTGAGCTGTATTTGGAGCTGTGAATGACAACACACACACACACACACACACACACACACACACACACACACACACACACACACACATAGCTGATCAGTTAAAACTCTCCCTCAATCCTCGTTCTAAAACTAAATAAAACCCTCATACTTATGATATTGTTATAATGCATTATAATGACGTAATAACCTTTTAAAATGATCTAAAACAAACTAGCAAACTAGACCATCCTCGTCAAACTACGCCACTCGGTTAACGCTGTCATGACGCATTATAACAATCTCAGGCTAATGACATTGTTATAATGCATCATAATGATGTAATAACCTTTCATAAACTACCTACAACAAACAGTGAACATGACCAAACTCATTAACGCTGTCAGTATGGACAGTATCGTAAGGTTGCCATAGCACCAACCTTACGACTAATCCAACTATAATCAGCTACCTGTTTATTTATTATCAAGTAATGCTGACATAACAAAGTTATGTTATAATGCTTTACGCACTGCCAGGCTGTAATCATTACAAGCTTTCAGAAATATCTATAGTATATAAATATAAATACAAGCACGTAACGGCTTACCTACATAACCTTGCTTGCCAAGCTATGTCAGAATGCTATAGCTAGCATAGCCCTGTACTGCACACTAAGCCAGCCTGGAGAGTGTCATAAGGTTGTCATAACATAAAGGATTCATTCATAAGGATACAAAAGTACCATTCCTGACACCTAAACATTTATGAAGCATCATTCCAGCCATCAATATTTATTTTGACATAAAGCTGACATAACACCAAAATGAAGTGACATTAGGATTCAGACACATGAATAAAACCGTTACAGAAGCAACTTATAAACACTTATAAAGGAGCAGAAAAAATAAGTTATATCACATTCATACAGCTGTCAAGGCAGCATGACAAGTTAGTCTGGAAAGTGTCATAGTAGATCCATGCCTGTCCTGACCGTCATGATTAATATTCTGGTTTGTGTCATGTTGTTAGAAAGGGCTTATGTAGGCTTATGAACGTTGCTACAGTCATCACTGCTTGTTCTAGGATATGTATAATATACTAATATCTTGTATATTAATGCTTTTCTTTTTATCCATGAACAGCTTATGTACAGAATGGGCTACGTCGCGTTAAAAATGCTGTTATTAGAGATACAGTGTCAAGATAATAATACATTCTATGGCATGTGATCCTTCAGATAAACAGGTAACGCCACACTTACGGCAGTCTTCTTAAGGCTACATAGCACCTTCACAAAGTACAACAGTACACTAACATACGAGTACGTCGTAACACATTGTAGTCAGTGGTGTTGACTCTGGTGTTATGTCAGCTGCAGAATTAAGACATCTCTGATAGCTGATGCATGTTGGAATAAATCTTTATGAGCATTTATGTCTGTTAAATGCTGTCATAGCTAACAGTGCTCATAAGCTGATCCTGACAAACATAACCCGTCATAACACAAACCTTATTCCAACAAGCAGTAGTGCTTATACCGCTTTTGTTACTTGTGACGTCAAGCTGACATGACACCTGTATGTTACTCTACTGACGTATTATACTATGTAGGTTCTACGTAGCCTTATGAACACTGCTTCAACTGACTTTCCAGACTGTACTGTAGCTCGGGGCAACCATATGACGTCCAACTGTTATGCAAGCACCTGACTCATATGTCATATTGGAATAATGCTTTTAGCAACACGTGTGCTGATGTCATTGCCACGAATGGCTTATGAAGGTGTTATAACCATAATAATCGATAAACTTCATCATCTGTATTTGATTCCTTTAAAGCGATGTAGTTTTGCTCAGAACATTTTTAGACATGCCATGTTCATTTACAAGCACAATTAAATCTCTCACACACACACACACACACACACACACACACACACACACACACACACACACACACACACACACACACACACACACACCCGAAATCTTTTCCCTGTGCAGCACTACTGGAGAGAGTTTCGTCAGAGCAGGTGTGTGAGTGTACAGGCATTCATCTTCATCTGAGGGTTACACACCCCCGTTAATGACAGCCACTGGCCGAGCTAAGGAGATTAGCACTGAGTACTCACTCTCTCTCTCTCTCGCACACACACACACACACACACACACACACACACACACAATACGTACCCTGGCCTAATGAAATGAGGTTCTCCTAAAATGTGATGAGTCTCATAAATTTAGACTGAATGACTCTGAGATCTGAGTGCACTCCGTGTGTGGATTAGGAATATATATTTTTGCCAGCGCACCTTAAAACAAACAAACAAACAAACAAAAAAAATCACCGTTTTGGGAAACACAGAAATGAAATGAAAATTTCTACCCACTACTTCACTTCAGAGTTTTTGCAGCTCTTTGGTGATGCGGATGAATTACGCGTGTGCTTTTACTCAGCGTTAGAGAGGCGGACGCGCTGCCCGGAATGGGACGTGGACGGGGGGACGGGGACCTGGTAAGAGCCTGGAAAATGGAGCAAATTGGGATGATGTAAGGAAGATGCATGGTCAGGTTGGGGAAGAGAGGCAGAAATGGGATAGGAAATGGCCCTGTGGGCTGCGCCTTCGCCCGGCCTCTATCCACAGCAGCAGATAATGACACACTTTTTTTTTTTTTTTTTTGCTAGGCAGTGGGAGTAGAGCTTGTCACCATGGAAACAGCTCACATCCTGCGCTGGCCTCTTTGCCAGAGTTGGAGGAGTACGCGAGGCCCCACCGACGGAGCGAAAAACCTTTGAGCACCTGCTGAGCCGTGCGCTTGGTAAAAGCGGTCCGTCCGTTTCATCCTTATCTCTGTCGTCGTGACGTCCCGTCTCATCGGAGTGCTCACGAGTGTTGCATCAAGGGTTACGCCAGGAACACTTTTTTTTTTTTTTTTTTTTTTAAATCCGAGAAGTAATTAAAGGAAGCAGGAATATTACCTGCTCGGTGGCAGCGTGACTGTCGGAGCCTTGTTTAATATCCCACTGGGGCGAACCCGTTCCCTGTTGTCTTGACGGTGCAGGTTGTTACTGCACTTGCTGTTTTAATTAACTTCAAATCCCCCCCACCAAAAAAAAAACCCTACACACACTCATACACACACTCATACACACACTCATACACACACTCATACACACACTCATACACACACAGGACTGGAAAATGCCAAGCTCCTGATTCCTCTCTCTCTCTCTATCTACAGTATAGACATATGGAGCGAAAAGGAGAAGATTACAGCGATGCTCCAGGGTTACGGCGCTGCTGCTTTCATTTTAAATCTCTCTTTAATAAGAGAAGAAGAGAACACTGTGTGTCACGCTGTTATGGGGAAATAATCAACAGACATCCCAGTCGGTGCGATGTTTTTTTTTTTTTTTTTTTCTATAACGGAAATGTTTTATTCGATATACTGTATGTAAATATACCGTTTCAGTTTTTTTCCTCATCAGCCAAAACCGACAAAAAAATATTTCGTTACCATAGCAACCACCATTCACTGATATCCAAGCTATGCCGCTTCAAAGTCGTTACCCCGAAATCATTTGCACACCGAATGTGATTGGTACAGAACTGTGGAGTGACATCACAACTCAACCTACATAGCCCCGCCCCCCTCCACAGAGTCAGTGTCACACATTAGGAGGGACAACTAGAAGCCTATTTTTTTTATATTTAAATGGTGGAAAGGTGAGTTTTTTTTTTCTCTTTCTTTTGCAAAAAGGTGTTAAATTTTACCCACCCTGCAATCTTTGGCAGACCATGTACCATGCGCTGACCTGCACACGGCATACAAATAGCTCCATTTCACACTGTAATGCATCAGCTGTAATTTGGGATGATGACTGCGGGGGCGTGAAAGCGAGACAGAAAAGCCGGAGCGCCGAACCGAGGACCTCGTTACAGTACATCCCAAACGAGAGCCAGACGAGTCCCCGGGCTTATTCCCGTACACTCGTCGTGGTTGATTTAGCTAGCTGCGTAAGTCTCTTTCTGCGCGGTGGTCTTGTCGGATGAAAATGGCGCGGGATGAAAGGACGGGTCAACAGTCTGTTAATCAGAGACGCTTTTTAATCCCGAAAAAACTCCTGTTGACTGGCGCAGAACTCCTGACTAAGCTGCTTAATGAATTCTGCTATTCTTTTTGAGGCTTTCCTTCCCTCTGATAGTCGACCAACTGCCTCCTTATTAACAGATAAACACAGCGAGTTACTAAGCTTGAATTTGGAGGATTAATTGAAATATTCCGCCGTATTAAGCCAATTTATTAACAGCGACTTTAATTAGGCTGGACTTCTAAACAAGGACGTGAAGCTCTTAAATAATTACCCTGATGCAATTTCAGCTCTTGGTAACAACTCTAGACGTGAAAGAATTTTCTGGAAAATCTAGCTTTCTTTCCGTCTGACAAAAGTAATGGCACCCCATTAAATCCAGAGTTCTACGCCGTGCGCGTTACGTCTACGATAGATAGATGGATGGATGGATGGATACTGTAGATAGATGACGCGCTGCGATGGCTGAGCTGCACTGCTGGAACGTTTAGAGAGAATACCTTGCGCTCTTTAACCATTTTGCAACTTTTGGCCATTTGTATAGTTTTGTAGGCGTGGCTCAACGTAGACAATCGGCGAAATATTAATTTACACAGACAGGATTTTGAAATCAGGTTCATTTTAAGCGAAATGTCCGATTATGATTGTTTTCCTTTTCTAATTGATCCATTTATCGGACAGTAAATATGAAATTAAAATGATACGGAAAATGATTAATTAACAAACAAAAACAACAACAACAAGAACAAAACCCCCACAAGGGGGCACCCACCATCCTTAATATCACCAGATTTACAATTCTGCATTCAGCAGACGCTTTTATTCAGAGCGACTTACATTTTTACCTCCTTATACACCTGAGCAGTTGAGGGTTAAGGGCCTCACTCAAGGGCCCAACAGGGGCAACTTGAAGGTGGTGGGGTTTGAACCTGGGACCTTCTGGATCGTAGCTCAATGCCTTAACCACTGAGCTTCCCCTGCTCTTCTCCTTTTTACTAGATTTATTTGCTTTCTCCATCAGCACCTTCGCTACAATTTTCTCTTTCCCTGCCTGCGTTAAAAAGAAAGCTAAACGATTAAAGTAATGATCTTAAGACTTGATCTTGAAGCTGCATGAAATTGCTATTAAGGATGCTCCAGACTGAGCGCTAATTCTTCTAGCTGCTTGACGCCAAAAAGAAACTCAGGCTAATGTTACTCGACTTTCTTTTATCTTACACTTGTCATCCTTAATCCATTCATTATCTCCATCCTGCCTCTTTCCCTCCTTTCACTGTTTTTTTTTAAAACTTCCTATTGAATAATTTCTGTTAAGTCCGGTACAGAGTCATTAAAATGAGCTCAGACGAGACTGGATCACGCTAACGAGCTAGCGCCAGACTTCTGCTCCCATCGGAGGTGTTCGCTCCCATCTGACATTTCCGTGGTCATGTGATATCAGCCTTCAGGAGCTGCAGGAGTCTGTCCATCACGTCCTAAAGACACGGCCATGACAACGTCTAGACAAATTGTCCTCTTTCTTCCAGGTTGCTAGCGTTACTGTGCGTTTGTTAATAAGAGATACATACTGCGGTAAAAATTTTTTTTTACCACTATTACCATTTTCCGACACAATTATCATCTTTTTGCATGTGAAAACAATCAGAAACATTTAGAAAAGACATGTAAGTACGAAATAAATAGACATTAAACCTCACTTAACGTTAGTTTAAGATTCCTCTCGGCACCGGTTGCTTTAAAGACCAAACTGAAAGCGTCTCCCTTTTCTTCTCGCTAACGTTCTTGCTAACACTCTTGTTACCCATGGTGCTACATCTTCACTAAATCTTACACAAAATACAAAAAACCCACAAAAAAATATATGTAATTTAGCTTCACTTGGCTTTCCAGTGACGCAAACAAGTTTTAAACTTACGCGCAACTTAGCCGGCGCTTGTTCGGCTCCTCGCTCGCTCGCTCGCTCGTATGCCAAAAATCCTTCGTATGAGGGGCAAATTTCTTGAACAATTTCAAGTCCTAAGGCGAAATCGTGAGGAGGAGGCGTCCGTATGCCGAGGTACCGCTACTCATACTCCTCCACGTGGGTTGTAATAATCACAATGGTACTGAGAGACCGCTGGCGCTTCACATTAGTTTGTACGCGCGAACATTTCGAGATTAGCTGGCCTCGGCTAATGTTTTCCTTCTGTTTTCCTTTGGTTTCTCGCTCAAAGAGGTGCTAATCTACATCAAAAAATTCTGAGAATTTGGCTTTTATACTTAAATCTTATTGACTAAATATAGACTAAACCTTTAACTCTCTGGCTTTGGCTTATTTTCTACAACATGGTAAATACGAAATGGTCTTGCCTGACTAAGGCTTCCCACCACCGTAGGCAGCAGCATGTGGTGACAAAAGCAAGCAGTGCCATGAGTGTGTAACAGCAAGAGTACATCAGTAATACAGTACACCGTCTCCGTGTCGCAGGTACAGCAAACACACTCGTAACACACACGCTACATGATTTGTTCGCTGTGTGCTGCGGAGACGGGCGTAACAAAACAGGAACGCTG
Source organism: Clarias macrocephalus (assembly GCA_011419295.1). Classification (NCBI taxonomy): domain Eukaryota; kingdom Metazoa; phylum Chordata; class Actinopteri; order Siluriformes; family Clariidae; genus Clarias; species Clarias macrocephalus. Next base: position 21,638 of record JAAGKR010009976.1, read on the forward strand.
TTTATTTTTCCACTCTGAGTTCATAATTCTAGTTCATTTTGACATGAAGGCACGCGCACACACACACACACACACACACACACACACACACACACACACACACACACACACACACACACACACACAGAAGGTGCCGGAAACAGGAGCAGTTTCTTTGCTCCGTGAGGATCAGCGCTGCTACCTGCTGTAGATACGTCAGGCTGCTCTTCACACACACAGTATCAGTCAAAAGTTTGGACACAAGTTTGGATTTATTTTCGACATTCTAGAACAATACTGGAGTTTTCACAAAAATATTAAATAACACACATGGTACTGGGTAATCAAGTAACAACAACAACAACAGTAACAGTCAGATGTTCTGGATCAGTTCTTACAGGAACATCATTGTGTGTCGAGTCCGTTTGTACAACCCATCGAGTTCCAGGATGAAACTGTCTCTCATGAAGACCTTCCCAGGAAAGCGAGACCAGAACTCACTGCTGCAGAGGAGAAGCTCATTTAGAGTCACCAGCCTCAGAAATCACCACTTAACCTCAACCAGCACCTCAGATTAGAGCCGTTATGAAGCTTCACAGAGCAGAAGTAGCAGATAAACATCTCAATATCACCTGTTCAGAGGAGATTATTGTGTGTTTTGGATAAACGCCTTCAGTATTGTTTTACAGTGTAGAAAGAAATAAACATCAGGAAAGAACATAGAGTTAGAAGGGGTGTACAAACTTAGAACTGAGTGTAGCTGTTTGATCTGCGCATTGAGGATCACGTGGCATGTTCAGTCTCGTCTGCTGCCAAAGAGGGGAAAAAGTTCACTGTGTTCACCCAGAGGCACCAAACCAAGGGACTCCCGCCTGAGGCCACACCCAAAGGAGAGCTGGGAGGAGCCAGTTGACCAAGGCAGAGGGAGGAGTTTCTTAGGGAGCATGCAGGAGCCAATGCGTGCGCACTCTGCCACCTTCACGCGCCGGCCTTGTGCCCACATGCCAGCTGGACACTGCCACCAGACCCGCACGTGCACACCTTCACCACCTTCCTTCCCTTTTTTCATGCTCCCTCTTTAAACCCTCCCCTCCCCCATTACTCATAATAAAATTACCCTTTTTACACGAGCCCTCGCCTCGTGTCCGTGTAAGAAACTTCCCGTTTCCTGCCTGTCTCAGACCGCCGACTTCAGTAACAAATCCGAATACAGATATCCGGAGCACTAATACACACTGACACAGCCATTCCTCTTTCATGTCAAGTGTTTCCCAGGCTGCCACACACACACACACACACACACACACACACACACACACACACACACACACACACACACACGGTTCATCTTAAAGAAGTCCGGTCTCTCATTGCACCTGACGCGCTCAAGATCAACCCGAGTAAACGCATTTCCGTTTCCTGCTGCATATAGAGCGATGTGAGACGTGAGGAGCGAATCTGCCCCGCTGATGTCCTGCTGTCTCTCGTCCTCCCCCTGGAGCCGGGTGAGACAAGACTCCCATGTCCTTCACCATCAATCAGGAGCTTATTGTTCCCTGTACTGCCTCCAGAGAGGGGGGGATAAAAACACTCGCAGCTAAACAGGACTAAAACCTCAACCGTACCCCAGGTGAGGCGAACCGGCAGACCACGACACCACGACACCACGACACACACACACACACACACACACACACACACACACTTCCTTGTGATAAAAATTCACCTTTTAAATTTCCTTTCAGACACAAAGCCCCTCGCCGAGACTCGTTCCGCTACTTCATAACGGCACCAACAATAGGAAAGCTGTTATTTTAGCCTTATTTTAACCCGAGCGCCGCGCGGGTCTCCGTCATTATCGTGTTAAGTGCACTTTATGAAGTGAGGGCTCCGACTCGTGAATAACACCTGCAATTTCTCTGCTCTCTCTCCTTTCCCGTGACTGCACTGTCACTTTTGTGGCATTGAGGGGAAAGGAAAAGAAAAAAAAAAAAAGCGATAAGTAACAAATTAAATTTGTGAAGCAGCACTAACAGATGTGGAAAAATTGTAAAAGCACTTGTTGATAATCGCTGTGTGGACAAACGCGCTCTCAGCTCGAGCAGCTCCACGCATCTGCGAATCACAACCGCTCCTCGAGACGGCCCACGTGTCCAGAGACGCCGGTTTAGAGGGACGCGACAGCCAGGCGTTTTAACTTTATCACACAAACAAGAGCATAAAACATCCTGAGTTCATGCATGCTGATCTTAAATGAAATGAAAGAATGAAAATCGTTTTTTTTTATTATTTTTTTTTTTTTATACACATGGACACAAAGCAACATTACAGAACCACAAATCCTGAAAACTTCCCGAGAAGACATGAGACAGTAGGAGTATAAACAGCAGTAGGAACGTGTTAGTTGAAGAGATATTAAATAACACACGAGGCTTCAGTGTAAAAGGTTTTGTGAATCAGGAGCTCGTTGTTCCCTGTAGAGCCTCAAGAGAGGAAAATAAAAACACTCGCAGCTAAACAGGACGGGAACCTCAACCGTACCACAGGAGAGGAGAACCTGCACACACACACACACAGACACACAGACACACACACACACACAGACACACACACACAGACACACAGACACACACACAGACACACACACAGACACACACACAGACACACAGACACACACACAGACACAGACACACACACACACACAGACACACACACACACAGACACACAGACACACAGACACACACACACACACACAGACACACAGACACACACACACACACACACACAGACACACACACAGACACACACACACAGACACACACACAGACACAGACACAGACACACACACAGACACACAC
>JAAGKR010009977.1:0-11090 GCA_011419295.1 Clarias macrocephalus
ATCGAACCCGGACCTTTCACATGGTAGACAAAACACCCACCATTGAGTCCTATTGCCCTATTGATGAAATTGCTAGTCTGAAAGATTTTAAGTTGGTGGAACTTTAAGGTGACAGTTACTGTTACTTAAGTACTTACAATTACTTAAAATATCAAATTTGTTCAGGTAACTTGAAAAGTGTAATTTCTACAAACTCATAAACATCAAAACGTTCTAAATACTCATCAAGGGCTATTAATTGGAACTAATTGTAATTATTTAAGAACTCAATATGTTTAATTACTTTGAGCATCTGGGTTTACAGTGTAGTTGTGATGAATGATAACTAGTATAGATCAGACTAGTGAGCAGAACCACAGCTCTCAGTATGCATATGTAAGTTTGAGATTTCTTACTGTTAAAATGATTGGCAATTAGTTATGCGGTTGGTTAGTCATGAGGTAGTGTGTCTGCCTAGTCGGGGTTAGATTTGTAACCAGATTTATGGAAGTAAACCTAAACTGTATGTGGGAAAGTTCTTTCTAACTTCACTAGAGCAATGAGTAAAGTGTGTGTGTGTGTGTGTGTGTGTGTTGGTTTTTGTGGATTATGAGGACTTTTGACCTGAATACGCACCAGCATCACAAAAACCAGTGTAAGTGTGTGTGTGTGTGTGTGTGTGTGTGTGTGTGTGTGTGTGTGTGTGTGTGTGTGTGTGTTTATATTCACAGGTTGAAGCAGCAATATGTTTGTGTGTGTGTGTAGCAGTAAGTGAAGGTGACAGAGTTTGCCTATGATTGAAGGAAAATTCCTGCAGGCTTCCTGCGAGGTGTGACGGGTTCAGAGCCGAGTCGTCAGGGGAGCTGCCACCTCAGCAACCTCAGGCTTTAAGACCTTACCTCGCTCCTGTGGCCACTGGTGTACATGCAAACACCTCACAACACACACACCCACACATACACACACACACACACACACACACACAAATATACACAGATCTGTTTTTTCTTTTCATTATAACCAAAGCGCAATCAATGTCACATATTGGTAAACCTCTAAACTATACACCACTGGATATCCAGATTTAGCGATATTGTATTTGTATTAGACAACAGACTACACAAGGGGCGATGTTTGTGAATTTCTAGAATGTCTGATATGATTATTGCTATCATGAAAACTTTCGTCTATAGCGATTTGCAGGTTTATTAATTATGGGAAAATAATAAAACATATCGGTTTGTGCTGTTATAGTGAAATAATCAACTTCAGGGCTGCGTGATGTGGATGCACCATCACCTAAAGATATAAAGATAAAGAGATAAAGAGACTTTATTGTCATTGTAGTGATACAATGAAATTTATTTAGGGACCAGCAGCAATAAAAAAAATGCAAGAATAAACTAAATAATAAAGAAAAAAATATTTGCATTACAATTTAAATCTAACAATATATGCAACAGGATGTATGTGCAGTGGGACTTTCAGGCAAACAGGTATTGTCAGAAATAAGGAAGTATTGCACAAATAATAATAATAATAATAATAATAATAATAATAATAATAATAATAATAATAATAATAATATTTATTTTAACCTGCATTTGTAGCCATTTATAACTATAAATAATGTTGTGGAACATCCATAAAACAAGTTTTTTTTTCTTTTTCTAATATTAACATATGTTATAGCAAATGTTCCCCTACCAGCCCTCTCTGTTTCCTCCCTCTTGTAGTTACTTGGCCAAAAAAAAAAAGAAAACAAAAAAGTGTGATATGTATTTGTTACCTGATAGAACTGACACTGGAGACTCCTTCCTTAAATGTAAAATAAATATAATAATCATTATTCATATTATCCTGTATTATTGTCCATTATTATCCACAGATTTTGTGTTTTCTGTACAAGGTGTGAATTGTTACTATAGAACCACAACATACTAACAATAATGAATGTGTTCATATCAGTCTTTTACAGTATTATCGTTCTTATCAGTAGTAAGTCCTTGCAGATAAATCTACTGCCAGAACAGGAATTTCATCAGCACTGATACGATTTAGGAATTCGTCGGCTCTGTAGGGTTAGTGTTTGATTTTAATCACATTCCCACCTGATCATTATGAGCTCATTAGTCTGTATGTAAATGTGTTTCATGTGTGCATAAGGTCAGCAGTTGTGGTAGAAATTTCCAGAGTCTTCACACTGAGTGAAAAATAGCAGGTGGTGTAGAAAAGGCAGTGAGCGCAGTCCGTCAAGGTTCTTAAAGGTCTGGTTAGCAGACGTAACAGATGAGAGATGTCAGTTTCGCAGTTCATGGGCCCGGTGTGTCCCCCGAGAGCTCCTGTAGCCTCTGGCCATTCTGCCCTTACCTTAGGCATGGTCTGCTGAAAAGTATATATATAAAAAAAAAAAAATGAGAGGAAAACCTGATGCTTCTAGTCATTCTGCATCCTGCATCCATCTCAAAATAATTGGCGAGGCACCTTTCCACAGCCAAAGAGCGGCGCATAAAAGAGTAATAGCTTGCAGCTATACTGCACAGGTCTGCCGGTTCAACTTCAGCACACAAAGTCTGTGAGGTTTTTGTTTCTCCGAATACAAGCAAAAGTTTTTTGGGAAAAAAAAAAAAGTTCTCTTTGACCCAACACCCCAGGGATGAGCTGTGAAAGTTTATTACATGTCAATGAAGAAGAGGTTAGCGTCAAACACCAGCCTGAAAACAAACTTATTTGCTGCCACTCACTACTGTACATATGAATATAATGTTAACCAGATAATCAACAATGGAGCGAAGGGATTGGATTCATGGTGTCCAATCCAGTCTGTTCTCCCAACTCACAAAAGACTCCACATCTTCTGTCATTGTGACCAAGAGCTTCCTGAAAATTAATGAATATCCTGTTCTTAAAAATTTTGGCTAAATAATCAATCCATCACATTTATGACTATAATATTGTTATTTTTTCATTTGTTTATTTTAGGATATTGTTAAAACAAAATGAGGAAGCTCATATAGTGGATTTATGTATGCTTATTTAGGTGGTGGGTGTTCACTAGTAACAATAACAAAAATAGTTGAACAAACAAACAAACAAACAAACAAACAAATGGCCCTCTGTGCGGCCAATAAGATTGACTATTACACACTAAAAAATGCTGGGTTATTTTTACTGCCCAAACGCTGGGTTGCCTCGGTTGGGTCATTTTTCTGGGTTATTTACAGGGAGTTGGGTACTTTTTGTTTAACCCAGCTTGCTGGGCAGGAGTTGGGTTAGCTAGAGACAGCTAACATCACAGACAAGGCCGCCCCTCCCCCGACGTTCACCGGTGTATTCAGTGGCTGTGTCAGCTTCGTGTCTGTGTTTTGTTCTGCCTCCTCACGCATTTAAGAGGAAATGTAAACGTTAAATACAAGGTTTGTACACACACTTTCACTCACCTATGACTGAATTTGTTACTGTTATCGTGTTAACATTACACTCAAACTTTCAGCCTGGTCTGTGCTATAGCATGCTAGTTTATCTGACAATGGCTGCCAGCGAGCCAAACCAAATAACCCCACATGTGTGTGAAAGAAACTGCAAAAATGTCTGAGCTTTTTAGCTTTCTTTGTAGATGCTTGCAGGGTGTATGAAGATGGTGAAGTGATGAATGAAAGCTAAACTGTTAACTGTAGTGCCAGCATGATGCTAGCATTTAGCTAGGTTGCTAGCGTTAGCAACCACATATAAAAAGCTGAGGTGTTACAAAACACTAATCTTCTTACAAATATGCATACTAGACAACCCTCTCGATTTTTTCCATAAACTTTTACTGTCTTTAATTTCTTTCTTTCTAAGGTTGGAACGACACCGTGGAATATGTCATGGCCGTACCCCTACATCCTGATGTTGGGAGATGATGACCAGCACTGCTCTCAGGCATTAGTGCTTCTCAGTAATAGTATCGTAATGATGTCGCTGTTGAACTTATTGTTGAACTTGTTGAACTTGTTTTGTATTATCTGATCTTGTGCTTTTGAAAAATAAATAGAAATATTTTTTCTATGATTTCACCAATTAATTGGGTGTTGTTTATTGCATATATGTATAGTTTGCAAAGAGTTTTTTTTTTTTTTTGTTGTTTTTTTTGCAATAGACCAGTATATCAAAGTAATTTAACTGTTTAAACTGTTTTACCCATAGACATGTAAAACATAATAATAATAACCTATTTGTGAGGTAGAATTAATCCAGCAGTATAGTTAAATATGACCGAGCATTTGGATTGCTGGGTTAAATAAATAACCCATTTTGCTGGGTTAAATTAACCCAGCATGTAGTTGGTCCAATATTTATCCAGCAGCTGGGTTAAAAACAACTCAGTTTGGATTGTTTTTAACCCAACATTTTTAGGATGTATCAATACTTAATTATTCGCATAGTATAAATTCAATACAACAATATTAAATATTTATTTTGCGCAAAATATTTCAAAGTTTCATAAAAGTATAGTTGACGGAACAGAATGCTATTTTAACAACATAAATTATTAAACACAGCAGAAAGCCATCTGTACACATAAAGCAACAACTCTTAATCTGTAACTGGCTAATTGAGGCATGATATTGGAATATAATAGCAAAGAGCCCAAAGGTAGGTTAATGTAAATAACATTAAGCTGTTATCAGCTGTAACATTAAGCTGTATAACAAGTTTGTGAAACAGAAGCTTATTTTTATTACAAGAATATAAACAAAGAAAAGTAATTTTTACACAGAAGACAAAAACTTTATTCTAAAATATTTTACACTCTAAAAAATGCTGGGTTAATAACAACCCAAACTGAGTTGTTTTTAACCCAGCTGCTGGATAAATATTGGACCAACTACATGCTGGGTTAATTTAACCCAGCAAAATGGGTAAAATATTCAATCCAAATGCTCGGTCATATTTAACTATAATGTTGTTTTAATTCTACCTCACAAATTTTTTATTATTATTATTTTTATGTTTTACATGGCTATGGGTAAAACAGTTTAAACAGTTAAATTACTTTGATATACTGGTCTATTACAAAAAAAAACTCTAAGTTTTGCAAACCATACATATATGCAATAAACAACATCCAATTAATTGTACAAATCATAGAAAAAATATTTATATTTATTTTTCAACAGCGACATCATTACGATACTATTACTGTGTATAGCGCTGGTCATCATCTCCCAACATCAGGATGTAGGGGTTCGGCCTCGACACTTCAGTCTGCTGGAGATATTCCACAGTATTGGTTCCAACCTTAGAAAGAAAGAAATTAAAGAAAGTAAAAGTTTATGGAAAAATCGAGAGGGTTGTCTAGTGCGCATATTTGTAAGAAGATTAGTGTTTTGTAACACCTCAGCTTTTTATATGTGGTTGCTAATACTAGCAACCTAGCTAAATGCTAGCGTCATGCTGGCACTACAGTTAACAGTTTATCTTTCATTCATCACTTCACCATCGTCATACACCCTGCAAGCATCTACAAAGAAAGCTAAAAAGCTCAGACTTTTTTGCAGTTTCTTTCATACACAGGTGGGGCTCTTTGGTTTGGCTCGCTAGCAGCCATTGTCAGATAAACTAGCTGCTATAGCACAGACCAGGCTGAAAGTTTGAGTGTAACATTAACACAGTAATATATGTTACATACAGTGAACAAATTCAGTCATAGGTGAGTGAAAGTGTGTGTATAGACCTTATATTTAAAGTTTACATTTCCTCTTAAATGCATGAGGAGGAAGACCAAAAAACAGACACGAAGTTGACACAGCCACTGAATACACCGGTGAACTTCGGGGGAGGGGCGGTCTTGTCTGTGATGTTAGCTGTCACTAGCTAACCCAACTCCAACCCAGCAAGCTGGGTTAAAAAAAAGTACCCAATTCATTGTAAATAACCCAGAAAAATGACCCAACAGAGGCAACCCAGCATTTGGGTAGTAAAAACAACCCAGCATTTTTTAGTGCGTAGTAATTTGTTGTATTATATGAATATGTCAAGTCTATTTAAGGATGTTTATTCAAACAAGTACTTTGATAAAACAAGAAGACTTAGGCTGTTAATTAACTAGCATGAATTTTCTTATTATTTAACATACCTTAATCTTGCTGTTTTTTCTTATCCTCCCTTTTTTTTTTCTTTTTTTCTTTTCTTTGGATCTGAAGGTCTTTTTGTGACATGTATGATGGTTTTGCTCCAATGCTGCTAATTAAATAATTAAATACTATTTATTTAATATTACGCCCCTATATAATTACCATTGTAAACTGACATTAAATAACACCAAAAAAAGAATTTAAAAATGCTGCCGGTCTTGGAGTGCCGCAGCTGCTTCGTTTGCTTATGCGTTGGATCGGCTCTGCCAAATATACAACAATAAGCCCACATATGCCATGTATTATAGTTCTGCCTGTGCTCAAAACTGGTGATGTCACTAATTAGTCCTAGCCTCTATCTGGCTAAAGAGTTGTTCTAATAAACTGAAAAAAAAAAAAAAACCTGCTGAAAAACTGTTCATATCTGAATCTGACTATGATATTCAGCTTCCGGAGCCATGGCTTGGGTTCATCTCCAGAACTAAACCAAATAGCAAACTGTTGTGCAATGGTGAAGAAGGCAGGAGAAGTCTTCAGCATTAAAGAAACCGTGTTCTGTACATGATCTTCAGGAAGCGAACAAGCAGATATGGAGTGAGTGACACCAGAGCAATGAAGACATTTTTCAGACTCTATACCCAGCTGGATCCAGCAGGTTTTGAGGAATAAAGGACTTCATATTAAATATTGATTGAAATAACAAATTACTCTTACTGTATTATCATTATCAATATTTTAAAATCTTGTTAAATTAAAACAAAATAAAAACAGTGAATTTCACTCTTGTCTAAATACAGTACTTTCGGCCCCCAGTGTATGTTTGCACCGATATGCGTATGCGATATCTCTCTCTCTCGCTCTCTCTCTCTCTCTCTCTCTCTCTCTCTCTCTCTATCTCTATATATATATATATATATATATATATATATATATATATATATATATATATATATATAAAGGTTTTTAGTACATTAATCAGAACTCATATTTTAAATTATAACTTTGTGTTTCAAACACCGGGGGACCTGATATCAGAACAAATTCTGTCTGTATGTCTGTATCTCTGAGTGTCTGTCCAGCTGATTTTGTCACACCATCACACAAAACTGGCATGACAAAATTTTATGAACCTTTGCCAGTCCTTCAGTATTTGCCTGAAGTTAAATCTGTGCCATGAATTAAATCCAAATGTTGAGTAGAAGTGAAATTATGAGCAGTTTTGTGTCAGATTATGTGACAGAAGGCGTCGCTTTTTCAAAAAAGTACAGCACTTTTGCCCTCAAAATCGGCATGACTAATTAATTTATTGTATACTATCAAAACCTAATCTGATCTATTATTTTGGATTTCTCATCTGTGATTCACTCTCTGATTACCGAACAGGGAGTGTGCTATAATTGGCCGACGATGAAAGAAGTACAACTTAGCGTAAACACGGCCTAAGATTTCTTTGCATTAATAAGTTAGACAGAGAGGTCTTGGGTGTCAACCGGAAAAAATATTATCACTGATTACATTAAAGCTGATCAGCTTATTTTTAGCTTTAACCTTTTAACTATTTACGATGGGCACTAACGCTAGTGTGTAATATAGAGATCGGCTAATAATTCAGAACACACTCTATACCATTAAATCTGCATGTAACACACACTTTCCCCACACGTGACAATGACAAATGTAGTATACTGCGTTCCTTCAGTCGCGTCTAAGGACCAGGGCAAAACTTTATTTTTATTGAAATGAATGAATATCTTGAATAAGTTGAAATAGAAGAGTGGGAGGGGACAAAGCTAATTAAAGGTTTATAATTTTAAAATGCAAATTGAGCAGATCATATTTGTTAAAGAGACATTGCTTTTAATTGCTTATAAATCAGTCATACAGTATATACAGTATAATACATTTGTACTTTTATACAGGTGTTAATTACTTCTAATTACTTATTAACATTCATTAAAGCTGATTGGTAACTAATATTTTAAATGTCTGTGTGTGTGTGTTTGTGCTAGAGAGGTAGAGAGAGAGAGAGAGAGAGTTTGTGATATACTCTAAGTCTAACATTCTATCCGACCCTCATCCTGATGTTATTTTATTTTTATGAATTGGATTCTTCTGTAATGAGGAAGGTCTGAGTTTCTCAGCACCATCACAATGATCAGAGTGAATGTCATGCTCAGTGTACAACTTAAAGATTATCTTTGTTTTGCGATGCTATTGGGAAACTTAACCAAGAACGTTTTGCAGAGACACCATGAACGGCATCTTTCAATCTCTAAATTAAAACTAACACTAGTGTGGTATTGATTGATTGATTGATTGATTGATTGATTGAGCAAATACAAATACATTTTTGACCTTTTTTTAAAATTAACTTACAGTCTGAGACTTCAGTCATCCTGTCCTGTGTCTAATCACTCACTCCAGCTCACATTTGCAATTCCTTCTCTCCCTCTCTCTCCTTCTTTCTTTTCTCTCTGCTCTACTAATCTGGAAGAATAAAGGGTCTGCTCTTTCGCACAACTCCGGCAAGACAATACCACTGGGCTTTGTGCTACCTGTAAGCCCATAGATGTGAAGGAAACACTGAAATTAAACAGAGAAGAGAGAGGGAGGGAGAAAAAAAAATCATTATTCTCTGAATGAGACGTCTCGGCCTTGATCAGAGGCCGAATCAAAGCCCTATCTACCAGGCTACTTAAACATTCACTTTTAAAGTGGCTGATTGTGCCGTGGCTCGGTCTGCGTTCTCTCACGCGCTCCTGTCTCCAGGTCCCGCCATGTCTCCACTGAGCGCTCGCACTCTCCTTCATTACAATCCTCCTGGTAGGGGCAGATGCTGAGAAATGAGCAAAAGATGTAAATTTCAGGCTGTAAAAAGAAGAAGAAAAGGTTCAGATCTTTTTTTTTTTTCCTTCCTGTTTTCTACGCTCCACAGAGGAGCATGGAGGAAGAAATGTTAGGAGACAGCGGGCTGAAGACGAGAAACAAGCGCTTTGGTAGAGAATTGAGGAAAAGACAACTGTTAATGACAAATAAGGGTATTTTGTGTCTGTTATATTATTTGTAAGTTTTTTTGTAAAGAGAACAGAGAGCATCCTGTTCAAAACTGCTCTGGTTTCAATACATTTAATAACATAAATTGAAACAAAGAATTTACATGCGTACCAAATAAAATGGGAATTTCCCAGATATTTTCTGCATATGTTGAACAATTATTATTTTTAATTAGCAGATGTAGTATACCATATTAAAAATCCCAGACTACATATAATATGGTGGATTTATCAATATAGGGGAACCTCGGATTGCGAGTAACTTGGTTTTACAAGTTTTCCGCAAACCGAGCGAAGATTTTTAATGCATTTTTAATCGGAAACCGAGCAAGTATTCGACTCTTATTTTGACACCGAGCGGCAAGTGATCACAACTAAGCCAATGATTTTTCTCTCTCTTGTGTGGCGGAATTATGGGTAATCGTCTCCCCTGCTGGGTCCTAGTGCCTGTCTCTTACTGGTATTATCAACATCTCTGTCTCCCTTCTGTGTGCGCGTGCACGTAATTTGACACTGTGCCCCACACACACTGACACACACACACACACACACACACACACACACACACACACACACACACACACACACACTTTACTCATGTGTACTTTATGTGGGTGCGCACGCGTAATTTGTCACCGACACTCTCCCGGCTGCACACACACGCTTTATTTACACAGAAAACTCAGGTCTGTCGTGATTATTTTCAAAGGTAAGGTGCTGGTTAATTCGTTATTTGTTATTTTTTACTTTACAGCAATGATTCCGTTAGTATGCGCTCACTCAAGTGTCATTAGAGGGATTTCTTTTTTTTTCCAGTTAAAACAATGTTTGCATTGTGTGTGTTAGTTGTGAAACTTAAAAAGCGAGGTGTGGGGAGGGAGAAGGAGTTTTACTGTTTAAGAGGAGGCGAGGGGCTAATTCCACACACACACACACATACAAATACACGGCGCCTGCGCGCACAAACGGAAACACTTATCTGTCTGGATTTATTTTTACTTTTTTTTAAATGTTAAGTGCAGGTTAATTTGTTTTATTTTTACTTTATATATTGTATGAATTATTTTTTATGTATTTATTGTTTTGGGCTGTAGAACGAATAATTAGAGTTTTCATTATTTCTTATGGGAAAATTCCATTTGGTTTAGGAGTGGTTTTGGAATACAATCCCGCTTCCGGAACGAATTATGCTCGTAATCCAAGGTTCCACTGTATATTGAAACCAAAACCAACAACAAGGATGGTTCAAGTAATTTGCATTTGAAATAACTTGATCATCAAAGAAAGCGTGTCTATAACTTATTTGAAGTATATTATAAATAGTTTCAACTAAAGTTTAAACTTCAACCCGAACAGTGTAATGATGAAAACAAATTAGCTTAAGGACAAAGCCACTTGTGCGCCCGCACTCTTCACTACGTACTGCATGTGAAACCCTCGTCTGAGTGACTGATGGTGAAATGAGTGATAACATTCAATCAGCTTATCAACCCTCCAAGACGAATGCAGTAGAACAGCGTACAACAGGAGTTCCAATGAAAATAATCAAGCAAATGATTAAAGCTTTTTATTTTTGGTGACAACTCAAAAGAACTTTGCCATGTGATCATTGTGTTGGTTCTGGTTCAGGTGTATGGAAATGTGTGTATGTGTTACATATAGTCTGTAGACTCAGGGTAATGTGAGAACCAACCAAAAGTTACTAGTGCAATACTAAGAACAAAAAACTACAAGATATATAAGAAGCATATAAATAAAGCATAAAAATAAAAAAAAAAAATATATAGTTGCAAGCAACAATGACGGGCCCAAGCACCCTGTGCCATCGCCACCCCGGTGCACCGCACAACCTGTGTTATTCGAGTGTGTTAAGACCTCGAAAAAGCTTCGCCACTCGGTTACACCTCACAACCTGCACATGTCACACACTATACAGGGCTAA
>JAAGKR010009978.1:0-24469 GCA_011419295.1 Clarias macrocephalus
TTATGGTTATCAAGCTGGGCCTGGCACACATGCAGCTCGGCAGGTTTGAAAGATAACAGGCCACAAAGAGCCCGTCCACCTCATGGCCAGCTCCCTACCTAGTTTCACTGCCAACTGCAGTCCGAGCCAGTAATGCACATCTGGCCCTTATTTTATTGGTGTTCAGTTTTGTGTTGGTATGCACAGAGGGCAACAAACAAGTGCCGGTTCCATACTGTTCTCATATTTTGGTCTGCAAAATCCCACCCCCTCTACATCCCTCCAGGACAGACATGCATTATCAGCTGGTTATGTAGAGGTACAGACCTTAAATTGAAGTTGAAGTCCACTGCAGCCCCCACTGGGTAGAATAAAGGGATTATTTAGAAGAAAAAGGAAAGGGGAGACTATTAGACATAATGTCTAAAGAGGACAAAAAATATCTTCTGCTGAATGAGAACCCTATAGCCTCTAAAATGACATTCATTTACACTCACAGGAATATTTGCCGCCCTTTCCATCTGAGGAATCGATTTATCGTGTGAAAGTAGAACTAAAGATTAAGTAGTATTTATAGAGCTGAGGAACAGACAACGTAGAAAAAAAGTCTCTCCGTCACTATCAATCTGTCCCAGCTCAGGATGTTTAGTGCAGACATGCAAAGAAAAGCAATGCTTTCCTCTTTAATTTAACCAGCATTCTACTCGCTGTCTCCATCTTCCTGTTTTCACCTAATCCTGAGCTTGGCTTCTATCACATTTTCAAGATTTGAAAACTTTTCCCACAAATTCTTGACTTTCTCCTTTCTCTTTCCCAAAACAAATTTACAACAACTCTCTTAAAGCCGAAAAGAGAACCTAGTCAGGCATGTAAAGTACCTCTATCCAATCAAATGAATGTAATCTCAGGTAAGCGCTAAAGCTATACAGCTAACCGACCAAACTAACAAACAAATTAACAATGAAATAAATCAATTTAGGATGAAAAAAAATACAAACAAATTTTTTCACAAGTCCACACATGCATGTGATCAATTAGGTCAATTAGGATATCTGATTTACAAGATGTAAAAAGGTATTCAAAAATAAAATAAAATAAAATAAAATAAAAATACTATATATATATTTTAATACCTTTTTACATCTTTTTAATAACATTTTACATCTATATATATATATATAGTACCCTTTATGTGGAAATTGCTCAGTTCCGGACTTTTTAGGACTTAATAGTATTAAAAAGTATATAGTCTCGTATCGTATCGTATCATATTGAATCGAATCATATACCCATGTTTGTGGGCCAGGAAGTCTACTGTTCCTTTCTGATGTAGGCCTGACATCATTCAAGGAACATCAGGAACAAGAGTCAAATTTATGGTACGAGTTATCAAAAAGTATCAGCTGGCGCTTATTAGGCATCCCACTTTAGTCATTCTTTATTTTTATTTCATGCATGGATTTAATGAAATTTACTGACCGCCAAGCTGAGATCACAGGTTCAGGCCCCTTCTGGTGCTACAGTGCACTGGCTGATACCATGGCAGACATGGTGAACACTGAGAGAGATGGCAACTAGAAGTGGGTTAGATGGCAACTAGAAGTATCTATAGTAGATTATGGGAAAGGAGGATTAAGGTGAGACATGTATTTGCATGTGTTGCAAATGTTTTGGGATAATAAGCTTATTTTTGCAGCAGAAATAGATTTTTTTATCAGTATAGTAAAGAAGTACATATTAGAAATTGTTCCAAGAAGAATTTATTAATATTTAACTAAAGTGGTGAACACTTAAAGTCAAGAAATAATCTTCCTCATGGTTCAAGTGTACTCAGGTCTGCTTCCTGAAGGTTAAGTGTTAGTGTTGTGGTTCAGTTCTGGTTATTTATGAGTGCTCTGAGCTGAACCATATGATGTGGGATGAAGATGAGTGGGGAGATCTTGAAGGTTTTTATGGCTGTGGATGATCGGATAGGCCTGTTTTAACTGTCACGCAGTTTGAGTTCAAATGCCAGTGAGGGATATCAATTGTGTCCTTGGTCAGATGCAAACATTATCCTCCTTATAATGCACTCTTCCCATGAACCGCTGTGGATATCATTGCCATACTCATAACTATAGGTTTAAATGTCAAAACATTAAAAACAGGTTTTGGAGGGAGGTTTTGTATTATCACTTTAAAATTTTCCTTGTATTGTGAAGAATATGAATCCAGACACATGATGCATTTCCTATATACTGTACATTCAAATGACATTACCTTGAAGGTTATAACTGTACTTATAACATTACATAACATTAACTTTTTTTACTTTTTTTTGTTACGGTTATTAAAATTTCAGATTTGTGACAGTAAAAACATCCTTTTTTATACAGTTCCACTTTTTTTTTCCAACCAAATGACTCATTTGATCTAAAATACCTTGTGTTATTATGTCTAATACCACAATATATTAATAACACAATATATATAATATTATATCTAAAGTGCAAATAACTAATACATTAGAACATGTAATAAAATAATATCCTATTTAAATTATAGTTTGTACAATTATGGCGGCATTGTGGAATAGTGGATAGTACCGTGGCCTCGCACCTCCAGGATAGAGGGTTTAATTCCTGCTTTGGGTCTGTGTGCATGTAGTGTACATGTTCTCCCTGTGTTTGTTGGATTTCCTATGAGTACTCCAGTTTCCTCCCACACTAAAACATCCAGAGTAAGAAAATTGGCATTTCCAAATTATGCCTTGTGCTTGTGTGCCCTTTGAGAAATTGTCACCTCGACAAGTGAACTAAATGAAAAAACGGTATAGGGAATGAGTGAGAGAGTGAAAGTAAATATGTGACCATCATTACTGCTACTATATACTTTGAGCATCCTTTATGGCTTTTAAAACCCTCAAAACCCAAGCAGTACAGATACATGCCAGCAACTCAGCATAGATAAATGACCATTTTTAAAAAAAAGTGCTTATATTGAAACCTTGCTGGTTTGTGTTAATGAGGAGACTCCAGACTTCAAACTGTGAATTTGGATTGTGAATTTTTTTTTAAGCACTTTTTTAAAATTGTCACAGTGATGTAGAAGAAAAAGTTATCATTACTATTTTAAAGCGTACATTTCACTACCAGAATAAGGGAATGAAGTTGAAAAAATGTAGAACTCTTAAACTAAGCATATTATTATTATTTGGTCATACAAACGACCAAAAAAAAAAAAAAAACCCATGTGATCATGTGGATCTGTGCTATGACCCAGTTTAAATTTTTTTGCTCAGTCATGTTTGGCTACTTGGTTAAAATGAACTAAAATTAAGTCAAGCATATTGGCTATTTTGCGCTAAAAAAAAAAAAAAAAAAAGGATATCACACTCTATACTGCACAATCCTGAGCCCTATATGTTAATAAATAAATAAACAGCAAAATAAATAATGGCTAAAATGCTCTGTGCTTTAAGGGCTACATATATAGTATAAATGTTCCTTCTTTCAGTACCCCAATCAAGTTGCCTCAGGCCTAGCTTAGCATCTTTAGGCAGCATTTCCACCAGCCAAGACTTTATTTTGTGTTAGTATTGAAGAAGATTAGTTCATTTGTTTATTTAAAGTTTAAAGTTTTATTTAAAAAAAAAACATATTGCATAAGCAGCCTAAGAGATTCTTAGGGCAAAGAAATGGATTTTCTTTATTCACAGTTGAAACACTTGGCCTTTGAGTGCTAACTGAAGAAACACTGGTGGTGGAATAATAGTGATAAATGATGCCATTTGTGCATTTCCAACTAATAGAGGAAACAATGGTCCTTGCTAAAAGTAACACATTGCATCCCAGTAAATTCAAGCTAAATAATAATTAATTATACAATGTAGTGATTGGCTGTAATGTACTGTATTCAACACAAACAAAGCAGTAGGCCTAAGCTTGTACAATAGTGAGAAACATCTCAATAGCATGGCGTCTTGGGTGCGACATTTATTATCAGGCAGATATAATCATTTATTATCTGCTGGAATGCAGACAGAATGATTGGTTCCAGCTTCAATGTTTCATCTAAAGGTAGGACAGGATTGTGATGATGTTCTCCTTTTCTAGGCAAGGTGAGTGTGTGTTGGAGTGGCTACATACTCCCTTAACTGTCCTATACTTCATTATGAGCTGTGATGTAAAGTTTTGGTGGGCTTGTGCCCACTGTAACCCTACATTCCTGGATGTTGGCTGAAAGAAGAGGAACCCTGATGTGATCTTCTGCTGTTGTAGCCCATCGACCAGAAGCTTCGTGTACTATGCCTTATGCATTCCAAAACGTGTTTTTGCACATCACAGTTGGAAGGAAACTGCATAGGCTTTCTGTCAGTTCAACATCATGACAAGGCTTTCCTGCCCACAGAACTTGAACTCACAGAATGTGTTTTGTTGTTTGCAGCTTTCTGATGTGCAACGATTTCTACAAACCGCTGTGTGTCACAATGCCAGAAAAAAAAGCAGTTTGTGGATTACCCGGCCTGCCCTTCACTAACAAACATTTTCCCCTATTCTTATATATGTTTGATGTAAACATTAATTCAAACTCTTGATTGACTTATATCTTCAATATTTATGTATTATAGCTGATTGGATAATTTAGTCATTTTAAACAGCTTAAAGCGGTAAGGTAGCTATTTTATTTGAGGACTCACATATGCACAGTTCACAGTTAAAATGTGATCTTATAGATAATGTTATAGTTACAGTATATGTGTTAAAAGAGTGGCAGTTACAAATTTTAGATAATTAGTCACATATTTTTAGAAACTATTTCCTCATTTTTGGATTAGATATTTTTTGGAGTAAATGCTTTGGAGTAAAATTCAGCTCCCATTCAGACACAAGACTCCCCGCAGATGAGGAATGTGCTTCCTTTGGGGTGATGGCCTTTTTCAACACTTTCATTTTACTTCCTGTTTCTATGACATCCCCAATCCAGGATTTACAGCCTGTTGGCGTAAGTGAAAGCTGATGGTGTGTGTGCGTGTGCGTGTTTTGTGTATGTGTGTGTGTTCATGTGCGTGAGTTGTAATCCTGCTCATCCTATGTAGTATTGGCAAACTAGAGTACCAAGTCTTACATTCAGCAGTATGAGCTGGAACATTCCCCCAGATCAGGTGTATGGAAGCACTTTTGTGTCGTGGTAAGTTACAGCTCCGATTCAGGATTGCCTTTCTTTGGTGATTCAATGTGGGCTAAAGAAGTCACAGCAGCTTTGGGGGAAATGATTGGATTAAAACGCACATCTAGCACTACAGAGAGCTCTTACAACACAGCTACACAACAGCACTATAACAAAATCACGGTGCTTTAAATACTGTATGTTGGACTTATTACATTACAAATTCTACTTTTATTCTCTTGCTGCTACATGCTGATAAGAGTCTGAATGAATAATGCAAACACTATAATAAAGTTTCTGATCCTCTGATGTTGAATATTCTACTAAGAAATTTTAAGCCACTACTTATTTTATATCGAGATTGACTCACTCGTCGTCTATCCTGCTTTATCCTGTGTACAGGGTTGACTTGTACCAGGAGACTTAGGGCACGAGGCGGGGTACACACACACACACTCACACACTCATTCACACACTACGGGCAATTTTGGAATACCAGTTAGCCTAATCTGCATTAGTCTTTGGACTGTGGGAGGAAACTGGAGCACCTGGAGGAAACCCACCAAGCACGGGGAGAACATGCAAACTCCATGAACAAAGACCTGGACGTGCAAGGTGACAGTGTTAACCAATAAGCCACCGTGCCACCCAGGTATTGGAAAAAAATAAAATTCCCTTCATTTTATGCTACATTTGCCACACACAAAACTAAATAAAATCACTCTCCGTTTCTTTCTCTCTCTCTCTTTCTATTTCACACCATGTCTTTATCATTATGATTATGTCACAGTTTTAACCTTGTGGGGCATTTTAAGTGATCCCCATAAAAATAAAAAAAAACACATGCAGATTTGATATCATAAAATTTATTAAATGAAAGAGCTGGGGTTTGAGGTAAGTATGGTATAGTAGCATACATTCAGTGGAAATACCCAAAGAAAATATGCAAGTGTGTGTGTGTGTGTGTGTGTGTGTGTGTGTGTGTGTGTGTGTGTGTGTGTGTGTGTGTGTGTGTGTGTGTGTGTGTGTGTGTGTGTGTGTGTGTGTGTGTGTGTGTGCAAGAAAGAAAGAGAGAGAACGAGAGAGACGGGGATAGAGCAGTGCACAGAAGATGTGTGAATAAGTAAGATGTTACATAGTGATGAAATTCCCAGAGGGACCAGGATGGATAATGTTATCTATCTCTAGTAATGTATAAACCAGATGGGGAGGTTATGTCTCAAATATCTCTCACTTTTACACACAGTTGCGGTTCTAGCACATTTAAAACAGCACGCAAGTACATTTGAAATATATATTTTAACCTTCCTGGGGCACTAAGGAAAAAGTCTGCTATGGGGCCCTCCTACCTGTTCCCTGGGCCATTTACTACTGACACACAATAACACCTGACACCTCAGTGCTCCCACTACAATCCTCCCTCCTATAAATCAGCTTGATTCATCTGTCAGGGAGTTACTAAACCAATGCATGAAGAATTTGGTGCAAATAAACAATATTTATTGAATAATATATAAACAATACATTAACAATATTCATTGACCTATACTATAGTCCTATTAGTTATTATTATTATTATTATTATTATTATTATTATTATTATTATTTTCTACAGTTTCATATGATAACCTTCGTATTCAGTCTACTGAAGTACTATGGCTTGGGTCAATAGCAAAGTCTACTTGAATGTAGACTTTTATTATTATTTACGGTTCATTAATATTGTCCAGTATACAGTTGAGTAAATTAATATTTCACTTTACTATTTAATCAACTGTCAATATTAATCAATTATTTCCATCTGGCATTAATCCAACCGTTTATGAAATCTTTTGGCTAAGAACAGTTACATAAAGAAATTCTTGTTTGAATTAAAAGAGATATAAGAAGAAATATAAAAGTCGATATTACACTGACAGAGATGTGCAGTTTAAATATGCATTAGAGTCTGATATTAATTATTTAAAACAAATTACAAAAAGAATTATGAAGTTTAACAGGATTTAAAAAAATAAAAAAATAAAAATATTTGCACACTCTTGTGTCTTGATGTTAGCGGTACTGTGATTTATTGTAATACTGTGCAGAATCAATGACTTGTTTTAAATGTCTGTACTGACTATAACCGAGATTACTGCTGGAAAGCACATTTCAGTACATGCAAATATGAATGCATATTTATGTGACGCACTACACACTTATCTTTTTTGAGCTGTAGTCTAAACACTGTTGCTCGTTGGCATTTATGAAGGGTAATAACTTTAGTACTGCAAATTACAGTAACATCTTTTAGGGCTGATATTAGCCTCAGAAATACTGGTAAATTATGCAAATTTTGTATCCTATTGTGATAAAACAATCACAATGACATGAAAGAGTGGGAGGCTTGTTGATTTTGTGGGGCCTTACGCAATGTGTGTGGTGATAGGACGTTTCGACTGTATGTACATACATACATATGTGCCTATATACACTCACCTAAATGATTATTAGGAACACCATACTAATGCAGTGTTTGACCCCCTTTCACCTTCAGAACTGCCTTAATTCTATGTGGCTTTGATTCAACAAGGTGCTGAAAGCATTCTTTAGAAACGTTGGCCTATATTGATATGATAGCATCTTACAGTTGATGGAGATTTGTGGGATGCACATCCAGGGCACGAAGCTCCAGTTCCACCACATCCCAAAGATGCTCTATTGGGTTGAGATCTGGTGACTGTGGGGACCATTTTAGTACAGTGAACTCATTGTCATGTTCAAGAAACCAATTTGAAATGATTCGAGCTTTGTGACATGGTGCATTATCCTGCTGGAAGTAGCCATCAAAGGATGGGTACATGGTGGTCATAAAGGAATGGACATGGTCAGAAACAATGCTCAGGTAGGCCGTGGCATTTAAACGATGCCCAATTGGCACTAAGGGGCCTAAAGTGTGCCAAGAAAAGATCCCCCACACCATTACACCACCACCACCAGCCTGCACAGTGGTAACAAGGCATGATGGATCCATGTTCTCTTTCTGTTTACACCAAATTCTGACTCTATCATTTGAATGTCTCGACAGAAATCGAGACTCATCAGACCAGGCAACAATTTTGGTGAGCTCGTGCAAATTGTAGCCTCTTTTTCCTATTTGTAGTGGAGATGAGTGGTACCCGGTGGGGTCTTCTGCTGTTGTAGCCCATCCGCCTCAAGTTTGTGCGTGTTGTGGCTTCACAAATGCTTTGCTGCATACCTCTGTTGTAACGAGTGGTTATTTCAGTCAAAGCTGCTCTTCTATCAGCTTGAATCAGTCGGCTCATTCTCCTCTGACCTGTAGCATCGACAAGGCATTTTCGCCCACAGGACTGCCGCACACTGGATGTTTTTCCCTTTTCACACCATTCTTTGTAAACCCTGGAAATGGTTGTGTGTGAAAATCCCAGTAACTGAGCAGATTGTGAAATACTCAGACCGGCTCGTCTGGCACCAACAACCATGCCACGCTCAAAATTGCTTAAATCAACTTTCTTTCCCATTCTGACATTCAGTTTGGAGTTCAGGAGATTGTCTTGACCAGGACCACACCCCTAAATGCATTGAAGCAACTGCCATGTGATTGGTTGATTAGATAATTGCATTAATGAGAAATTGAACAGGTGTTCCTAATAATCCTTTAGGTGAGTGTACATACATACATACATACATATATACAGTACATACAACTATATCTATATAAAATGAACTCAAAGTAAAATGGAGCTAAGGGGAGCTCAGCTCTGTTGAAAAAGACACAAGCTCTCTTCAAAGCCTTCTCCCTTGAAAGAAAATTGCCCACTTTTGTGTTATAATTTATATTCTATTTTCAGGAATGCCTGAAATAAAAAAGAAAAAGTATAAATATGTCAATGTTGTGTGTTTACTCATTATATTACATTTTCGGAACTTCTGTCTCCACAATTTTGTGTCTGTTGCTGCTGTGGCCATCCAAGTATGACGACTCCGCATTTAAATTACTAGATTTATGTATCCACCTGAAATCCTCATCACTGAGTGGGTGCAATATTAGAATGGACTGCAAGTTGTTCATTAAGAAAACAAACATTTAATTCAACATTTCTATACAGTATATGGATAGTCAAAATGGAAACAACCGTACCTGCTTGGACAATTTGGATTCACTAAACAAATAAAGAGAAGAAGGAAGATGTTACCTGTGTCCCTCTGCTTTGTGATTTATTTATTTATTTATGCTCTGATTAGGCTATTAAACGTCATGAGTGATTCTTTTGTCATTATTGTGCCTATATAATAACTTTTTTTTATTGTACTGCATATGTTTCACCAACATATTTCATTCTTCTGTTTTGTATAAAATTATAAAGAATAATATCTAACCAGCCTACACACCCCAAGGTGAAAGGGATTAGTCTTGAGTCTGAATTAGGGGTAGGTAATGTCCTGATGTTTGTTTAATTTAAAAAATAATAAGGTTAAAGCAATTATATGCCCCTTTTAGGGGATAAAAGGTGAAAAGAATAGGAGGAATGGGCAAAAGACAATGGTATGAAGCTCCATCATCACTTTATGAGTATAATATTATGTACATATACAATAATATAGGCGAGCATAACACTTATGTTTGTTAACCTGGGTTACCATGATGCTAGTTTACAGAACTTTTAGATAGTTATATAGGTTATGATTATGTATTTGTGTTGTTCTGAAAGTCTGTATAGGAAGTAAGAGCAAAGTTAAGGTGAAAGGGTGTTTTATTCTTATTTATTTTTGGCAAGGTGCTGAATTTGTCCACGAGCCCATACACAATAGAACCACCACTGCATGCATGTGACTTGGGAAGTCGTGGCACACACCTGAAAATAGGGCTCCAGCAAAAGCCACTGTGTAATTTGAACCCTTGTTGTAATGGTTTTGCTGCAGGCTGCGGCCATTGTGATGTGTGAAACTGTGTGAAATTATATCCAGTGTTATGTAAGCTAGCAACAGAGCAACATAGATTAATAAACAATGTTATACTTGCCTATTTAATTTCATGCAAAATATTTTACTCCAAAAGTTTCCTGCATATCTTGATTTTTTGCCTCTTTCTCCTCTTCCTCCCCCTCCCCCTGCCTCTACCAACCCAATTAGGCTTCCAGCGCAGAGACCTGAGGTGACGTCCACCTAGTTGCCCCAGCCCCACTTGAGTGGGAGACCTTCCCAGGCAGTAGCCTCGTTCATAAACTAGAATCTGGGTATTTATTCTCACTAGGTTAATTAAACTGTGACATGATATTATTTATGTGATGTGTAAAATAAAAAATGCAAATGCCACCATCATTATTAACTTTTTGTGTGGGCGCAGTGTGCCACGCCTGGAGGCTGCCCATGTTGTCTGTACCTAAATCTGTGTCTGTTTACACATGCAGTCTCACACACAGTCTCTCTCTCTCTCTCTCTCTCGCTCTCTCTCTCTCTCGCTCTCTCTCTCTCTCGCTCTCTCTCACACACACACACACATCTTACAATTTAATATAAAGTGGAATTTTTACATCGGTCCACTCAGGTCAGGACATCTTATAGACAAAGACCTTATAGACAAAGTGATGAAACAGCTCTGGGAACATGCATATTATTATTCTAGGGTTAAACATTCCCTCCCCCCGATTTGATTCGGCAAAGGACCCTGAACCCTGACCTGTGAGCATAACCTACTGCAAGTATCTGACGTGACCTTCCTATGGCAGAGCGGACTAGGGTATCTTTGGACCTGTTGACAGTAGCATATCTGTCTCAGCTCACTTTGCAGCTCTTAAAGGCTCAGTTGGCACTACCTGTACAGTAAACAAGCCCGACAGCTTTAGCATATGACGGTGGTTTGAGGCTTTATAGCTGGAATGTGGATGATGGTCTTTAAATGTTTATTTTTGGAAAAGGTTAGGATATGTTGAGTGGTTCACATAGCACTGGGGATGTGACGCTTGTGGTTGTTTTCCTGTTAATGTCACCTGTACACAGTAAAAAGGCGAGAGAGAGAGAGAGAGAGAGAGAGAGAGAGAGAGAGAGAGAGAGAGAGAGAGAGAACTTTTTTATTTTAAAAAGACTATTACAATCATTAAAAAATATACCAATAAATGGATGAATAAATAGCAAATTAATTAAAAACCGAATAGAAAAAAAAGTATTATTAAGTAATATTATATGTAAAATAAAGTTCACTGTCAAAAAAGAAACAGGACAAAAGTTTTCATTACGACAGAAGAGTTTGCAAAAAGGTAAAAAGAGGTCATATCTGCAAAAAAAAAAAAAAAAAAATCCCTGTCTATGTCTCTCTTTGGAGACAAAAAGGAATAGAGAGAAAGCGTTAACAACAATAATTCCATGTCCAAAGAATCTCAAATTTATATACACATATTTTATTTAGTGGTGGCTTACACAGTGCTGTGTCAACTCCGCCATTGAGCCATTTCTTTCTAAAATAATAATAATAATAATAATAATTATTATTATTATTATTATTATTATTATTATTATTATATCTTTAAAAGCTTCAAGTCAGAAGCAAAGTAAAAGTACATATTTCCGATGTTTTTACACTTTAATCAGTGACCAGTACATCCCACTGAAGAGTCTCTTCTTCATCAGGTTCACAATTCCTCCACTGTACCCTAGCATTTCCTAGTATTGTATCAACATCTCTGTTATTATTATGTTATAATAATAATATTATTATTAATCATTATAACAAAGTCATCAGCATAAGTGCTTACAGACAGAAGGCATGGATTGATTAACTAACCCTCTTAACTCAGAGTTAAGAGGGTTAACTCAACTTAACTCAGCTCTTAGTTTTCAAAAGGAGCACTACTGGCAAAGCATAGATCATTTCTGATTATCACAATCATACTCTCAATATAAATCTATATTATAAATATAGTAATAAAATAAATATAAATATAAATCTTTATTTTTTGTGTCTTCCACAGATAGCCCTACCCGATCAAAGGCTACTTCTAAATCTATTGAGATCAACCGCACTCCGAACACTCCTGCCCATCAGTGCCCTGAGCTGAAACATTGCTTATTTTCAGTTATTACCCCATTTCCACTCCATTCATCAATTTTGAATGCTAGCTCAGTGATATTATTGTTGACGATTATTTATTTATTAATCGGGAAAATTACTTACCCATAATGAGAGTTCCTCCGTTCATTTATTGCTTTGAACAATTAAACCTAATGTAAAACCGCTCATGTGTAGATTTTCTTAGCAATAGCATTAGAAATGCAGCTTCCTGATCAGTATTTTGGGCAAATGCAGCTTGCTTGGCCAATGTATCATTCAAACTTTTGACAGATGTAAGACAAATAATACTTCTATTCACCAAAGCCTGTCACAACGTGGGGCATTGAGGAATCCACAGATGAGTGAGTGAATGAGGTGCATTCATGGAGATGTTCACCAATTTATGCTAGTACATTGATTAAGAACTCCGGTCCTGGAGCCTCACCTGTCCTGCACATTTTAGTGATTTCTCATCTGCCAGCACTCCTGATTTAACTAATTAGCTAATCAACTGTATTTTCACAATTGTAGTGGGTAGGATAGAGCAGGGAAAACACTAAAACTACAGGACAGTAGTTGAGAACCACTGGGTTAGTACCTGTCACTGGTCAATTCTTGGAACCAAAAGGTGGTAGTTAGTCACATCCTTGTTTGTGGATGGGTTTTACAGTAGTGAACTGTAAGGAGATGGGCATTGTTGGCTGGTGAGACAGTGCTGTAGAGCAGCAGCGTGATAAGTCCCTTAAGCGTGTATATGGCCAATTGAGAGCAACTAATGTTCAGCCAACCCAATCAAATTTAGGGCTTTCCCACCTGTACTTTGCAGTTTTTACATTTTGGTTCAAATTGCAGCCCAGTAACAACCTATTAACATAACGTGAGGTGTGATATGTATTTTGCACTCTTTATTAGAATAATAAAAAGGCACAGCAGAGTTTTGCTATCTGGAGTGGAAAAACCTTTCATAATGCAGATAGAACGTTATAATTCCGATAGCACAAAAAGTGGAAGTGACCCAGTTGTTGCTACCATGGATCCATCGAGAAATTTTATTCCAAGCAGCTCACCAAACCAAATGGTGGGATGCTTAGGTCAAGGTAAGACATCAACCTTCAAATGGCTTGGTTTTATTAGCTTGGGATTCATGGTGATATTCGCAACCTTGTGCTTCGACATGCTTGCTGATCACGTCTTGATTGGAGGAGACACAAGCATACAATGGAATGTTGGTATGTTCTCTGGTTTACTCACAGGTCGAAGAGTATGCCATATGTATAATTCCTAAGCCAAAACCCTGAGTAAACATGTATAATGTACATCTGCTGCTACTTTAAAGAGCATGAGCCAATCACATGTTCTGAAGAAATCCAAGGAAATAAAGAGGGGGAAGATTTATAGAAGTTAATATAGACAATATAAAAAATAGAAAAAACACTAAGAGATATTGACTTAAAAATCTTGTGACAAAAAAATCCTTTCTTGACAATATAATCATGGACAATAATGTCTCGTGAGACCACTGGCATGGCCAACCCAAAAATGTGCAATTCTACAAGTGGAAGTTTGGAATCTGGGATTGAAATTAGGTCAAGCTGCTCTCTGTTGCAAGCTGCTCTTACAGTATCCTAACTTTCTTGACAAGTACAGCACTATGGAGAAAGGGTGTTTCGCCCTCCAGTACTGCCTACTGTGACAGCAGGACAGATAGCCTGAGTCTGGCCGATGTATACAAAAGAATTTCAAAGGCTACCTAGAGACATAGTGAAGTCTATTATTAAAAAGTGGGAGGTATTTGGTACAACACAGACAGTCCCTGGATGAAGACATTTCCCTGGATCAAGTTTCTATATTGTAAATTATTTTTGATTGATCGTAGAAAACATTTAAATATTATGCAGTAATGAATTTTTGATTTTCATGAGCTGTAAGCCATACTCATCTAAATTAAACAACAAAAATGCTTGAAATATTTAACCTTAAGTGTAATTAATCTGGAATATATGAGAATCAAAGTACAAAAAATCCTCCATATTCCAATTTATTGAGATGCACTGCATGTATGTAATAACACCTTTTAGTTAGTAGAAATATGCTTAAAAATACACTTATTTGTAAAAGCTATCAGAGGTAGAGCTATATGGACAAAAGTATATGGACATACTTGCAGAAAAAAGGTTGCCACAAACTATGAAGCACATAACTGTATATGATGTCTATTATTAATAATTCTGCTTTATCACCAAGGAGGGGCAAACCTGTTCCAGCATGACAATGCTCCTGTGCACAAAGCAAGGTCCATGCAGACAATGTTTACAGGTTGGTGTGGAAGAAATGTCCTGCACAGAGCCCTGACCTCAACCCCACTGAGCACCTTTGAGAAAAACTGGAATGTTGACTGCATGCCAGGTCTCACTCAATATCAGCTGAATGGGCCCAAAGCCCAGGGCCACAATCACTCATCATACCAATATTACATGAATATTACAGTCTACATCTGCGACATTTTAATTACATCAATCTGGCAGTAAAATGTAAAATCTCACCACAGAGTATGAAATCATCACTTGCGAAATAAAAGGCACTTGTCAATACTAAGGCACTTAACCAATTCTTTCTGCTTTTTCGAATCTCTTTTTAGGGTCAGATTTTACTAGACCTGGGATGCTTAAAAGCAGACCTAAGAAAAAAGCTAGTTGTCCTGCTTCAACTAGTGTTATAGTAAATTGAACATACAGGACATTCATTCATTCATATTAAAAGTGAGACTTTATTAGAAAATTCTCAGGCATACAATTGGAGGTTCATAAAATGATTTTAGTTGGCTTTCAAAGTATTCTGTATAAATCACCATCACTCTTGACAAACACACTGCATCTGAGGATTACAAGTGATAAAAGTGATAAACTGAGGTATCTCTTGCCATGGACTACATTTTCTCATACTCACATTCAGGAAGGTTGGCACAGCACTTTGGGGATTTACATACAATAGTTGTACATACAATATAATAGATTTACTTATAAAAAATATAAAGAGTCTTCACCATTTTAGCACCATTTCCTGCCTGGAACGTTGCTATTTGGATTTGGATTGGACATATAACTGACATAACGATAGCACAGGCATAATCCAGAATGAGAACGCAGAAATTCCTCTAGTTTAAATTGGGTAAAAGTGGTTCTGGGAACATGAGGGATGATTTCTGAGCATGTAGATGTGCCATTAATTATTCAGGAATTACTATAATTTTCATACTCATTTCCATTTCGCTGAGGATGTAAGGGTGTCATTGTCAACTTATAATTCTGTATGGCTGCTGGGCCATCTGTGTTTATTGATGACCTGACTGCTGATAAAAGAAACAGGATGGATTCTGAAGTGTATAGGTGTCAGAATTCTGCTCAGATCCAGCCAAATGCTGCAAAACTGATAGGACACCACTTCATATTGCAGATGGATAATGACCCAAAACATACAGTGAAAGCTAACCAAGAGTTTCTCTTTCTGTTGTTTTTCAGGTGCCACTCCTGTAAGCTAAGAATGGTGAACTAAAAAACCCACACTTTAATATCTCATAGGTTCGCCTTTTGATTTAATTACAGCTTGGCAACATTTCAATAAGCTTATGTAATGTCACAACATTTATTTTAATCCAGAGTCACAGTAACTTGCATGGAACACATCAGGCAGCTCCCTTATTGCCGTGATGCACCCATCACTCTAGAATGGTAAATCAGGACCCCTCAGATGACATGACCTTTTCCCAATGCACCACAGCCCAGTCTTTATGCTCCCTAGCCAACTGAATCTACACAGGTGTCTAGTCCAAATCCTTTGAGCTATCTTTGTGTGATTGTGGAAATGCTTTTACTTTCACTATTAAAACTGCAGTTTTTTTAATGATTTGATTTTACTAAGCTTTTAAGAGAACACCCATCATTTAATTTAATTTAATTTCATTTCATTTAATTATTTATTTTTATTTATTAGTTTCATTTATATAACGCTTTAAAAAATAGTCATTGTTGTAAAGTCATTGTTGTAAAAGCTTTACAGAATAAAAAAAAAATATGGCAATGGGTTCAGGCATGTCCTCCCTGTGCTTGGTGGGTTTTCCACTGGGCACTTTGGTTTCCTCCCACAGTGCAAAAAACATGCAGATTAGGCTAATCAGCATTTCCTAATTGCTCGTACCACAGTTGTAAAAATGGGAATAATTACAATGGTAACTGTTGGCCATGGTGACTCCATGAATAATTCCTGAATTATTGAGCGAACCGTCACCAGGCACCACACACATCCCACGCAAGCTACACGGGCAATTCTGAGCAGAAATCCGGAGGCCTCCATGCGACAAGATTTCCAACCAAAAGCAGGGCACTAGGATGTGTCAGACAGTTCTGGAGGACAAAGAGCTTCTGGATGACAGGAAAGTCAAGAGTACCATTTGTAGTTCGAGATACAGAGAGAGAGAGAGAGAGAGAGAGAGAGAAAACAGTTAGGTATGCTAACAGTCATATAATGTATAAGGTCACTGTATATTTCGTACAGAGTGCAAGCTGGGACTCTGGCAGGACTATGTATGAGAGCATAACTGAAAGCGAGAGCCAGAAGGAAAGAAACATAAGGGTTGGCTGGGAAGTAAAGCAACTAGTCACTTCACCGTCAACAATGCTAAAATGTCAATTTATGACTTACAGATGACCTAAAAACATATGGTTATAATAAAGTGAGACTATATAGTCAGTAGAAGGTAGATATTTTATAACATAGTAAGTAAAAGTCAAGTCTCTGGGACAAGCACTACCCAACTTTCACAGGTGGCTAATTGAGCAAGGCCCGTTAACCATCTTTGCTCAAGGGGTACCAGTCCTTACCCCAGTTTTCTACAAGCTGAGCTGCTCTACCAGCTCTGACCCCAAACTTTAAAATTGGGCTGAAGATAAAACTCAAGTGTTAGCATGTCGCTCTGAACCTCCAGGGATTAGGTCTGATTTCCGCTTCACGGCCTGTGTGCATGGAGTTTGCATGTGCTTGGTGGGTTTTCCACTGGGCACTCCAGTTTCCTCCCACAGACCATATTTATTTTATTTTTATTTATTAGTTTTATTTATATAGCACTTTTAAAAATAGTCATTGTTGTAAAGTCATTGTTGTAAAAGCTTTACAGAATAAAAAAAAATATGGCAATGGGTTCAGGCATGTCCTCCCTGTGCTTGGTGGGTTTTCCACTGGGCACTCCAGTTTCATCCCACAGTCCAAAAAAACATGCAGATTATGCTAATTAGTGTTCCCTAATCGCTCGTAGGGCGGCACGGTGGTGTAGTAGTTAGCACTGTCGCCTTGCACCGCCAGGGTCCGGGTTCGATTTCCGTCTCTGTGTGCATGGAGTTTGCATGTTCTCCCTGTGCTTGGTGGATTTCCTCCGGGTACTCCGGTTTCCTCCCACAGTCCAAAGACATGTAGGTTAGGCTAATTGGCTTTCCCAAATTGCCCGTAGTGTGTGAATGAGTGTATGTGTGTGTGTGTGTCTGTGCCCTGCGATGGATTGGCACCCTGTCCAGGGTGTACCCTGCCATGTGCCCGAAGTCTCCTGGGATAGGCTCCAGGCCCCCCCGTGACCCTGAATACAGTGAGTGAGTAATCGCTCGTACACGGTTGTAAAAATGAGAATAATTACAATGGTGACTGTTGGCCACGGTGACTCCACTGTACTGAGCTGGACTAGAGGGGCTCTTAGACGGATGGACAAAACACTCAGGTAAATCAGAAAGTTCAGATATTTAAATGACTGTAAGAAATTCATTCTACTATTTCCCACCACTGCTAGTAAATGCTCAGTCTTAAACTTAACACTTAACACCAAGTACATACTGCACTATAATCGTGTGTACCTTGTCACTATGTGCACAAAAAAAACCCCTGCAACTGGTCGTGCATTTGCTACTGCATCTGACCACATAAGTTACAACTGGTATATTTATACGTGTCCTTTAAAAACACATGCTCTTTTTTTTTTTTTGCACGCGGTATAAATGAATAACATATCTTCAGTTTGCTGCTAAGAGTTTGCTGTGTGAGTGGCTGTAGTGCACCCCCTCCTTTTTCTGCTCCGGCACTGCCCTGTTGTGGGCTTGCGGGGTTGGTACATTCCTGGTTTGACGACCAGCCTGCGCCTTCGCTGCCATGATTTGCTGAGCAATTCGATCCTCGCCTCGAGCATGTGTGTGTGTGTAAGAGAGAGAGAGAGAGAGAGAGAGAGAGAGCGCGTGTGCGCGCGCGCGAGTGCGCGGAGAAGGGAAAAAAGACAGTTGCAATGCGAGAATGAGCGAGCAGCAGAAAACCTACACGGTCCCTGCGGTGCGCGCTGCCTGTGAACGACTTCACATGAGTTTTCGTTTTCTGCTTCACTTCGCCTAGTTGACTTTGTACTCTATGAGCGACGCTACCTATCACCTAAAGAGAGAGGAGAGAAACTAAGAAACTGTTCGCTGTTTTTTTTCTTTCTTTTCTTTCTTCCCTTATTGCTTTTCACATCGTTGTCTAATGGAGGGTCCGGTGCGGATTTGCTGCTGTTAGAATGCTCTGTGCTGCTCTGTGCTGCTCGGCGCTCCGGCTCTCTGCGTTTTCCCTCCATCAGAAGGTACGAGTTTCTTGAAGAAACGCTGCTCAGGTTGCTTGCTTTGAACACACACATACACACATAGCCACACACACACACACACGCGCGCGCGCACGCACGCGCACACACAAACACTCACAATACACATTTTACACAGATTTATGTATCACAGGAATTGAGTGTTGGTAGAATATTTTGCGTGTTGTCGTGTTGTACACTTTAGCTAAACTATGTTGCTCAGTTCAGCGTTACGGAGCTGGTCTGTAGGAGGAAAGGGGGCGCCATGACCGCGGCTTACGCCAAAAAACCGTACGGCAATAAACTGGTGAAGTTACGCTGAAGCATTTCTTAAACATTTCGGAAAGTTTGTAACGTTATTGTAGCACGTCAATAGCGCGACTTTCAATTACTTTTCAGGCTTCAGTTTCAACCAGGTCAGACTGCATATACTCACAGACTAGTCACAGCTTGTGCTTGCTTTAATTATTTAATTAGTAACTTTGGTTACTAATTAGAAGACCCTGTGTTTTTTTTGTTTTGTTTGTTTTTTGGTCTGGTACATGAATTGTGTCAGAAATTGAAAAACAGAAATGTGCAATTTAAAAAAACGGAATAATGCAAACATTTTTGTTGTTTATAATAATAATAATAATAATAATAATAATATTAATTGTCCAGTGTCCTGGGGTAGACTTGAAGTTGAATACATGTTTGCTTCAGCAAAGTTAAGAAATGAAGATTTAATTAGACTGAAAAAATGGAAAGGGATGGATATAATTTGAGGCACCTGCAGGGACAAAATGAAGGTGTTTTATTTAAGGATGATTATTATGAACAAAACCAAAGTTATTCGCTTTAAGTCACAATCAGCGATGAAACCTGTGGTTTTTGAAATAAAACATAAATGCTAATAATCCATTCAGTAGATATAGTTCTACCCTATAAAAATAAATGAAAACTGTGGATACATACAATATATTCTGAAATGTTTCTGGGGGGGAAAAAACCCGGAAACATGTACGCATGTAATTTATTAACAAACGCTCTAGTTTTATTCATCTGCTTCATTCAGGAACACAGTCTTTCAATCAGAAACACAATGCAACAGCAAAGATATATAAAAATGTTAGTCCTGATTAACATGTCTATGGAACAAATTACAATGCTATGTTCGTAAAACCAAATATACACACATCTTTAGGAAAATGTCTAATATAAAGTACTAATTACACATAAAACAAAAAACAAAAACAAATGTATGGTTATCTCATGGACTTGGACTGTGACTGGTGCTGTAAGATTCTCTCACAGAACTGCTTTTGACACAACCCTCCCAAAGAGATGTAAATGGATGCCTACATGTGGCATGTGAGTGGCTTTTGTCTGAACAGAGAGGTTAAGAAAACATCGCTGCCACACAACAAAACCCCCTACGCTCCCTTTACAGAGAAAGAAAGTGAGATTCTTTTAACCATCTTTAACCGGCACAATATAATTTTGTAGAGCCTTTGGTTTGAAGCTATAAATGTATGTATGGGAAGCTTTTTAAGCAAAATATATCTTGCTTTTATAAATCATACGGTGGAGTAATCCCCACTCATTGTATTTCACTTGTTCCATTTAAATAATCCTGCTTTGTAGCGGGGTAAAGGCAGAAAGTTACACTCTAGTAGAAAGTTCAGAGTTATAAACTGCCTGGCCAAAGTACATCACCATTTGGAGTTAAATAAGCAATTGTTAAGGGCCTATGATTGGATAATGACTCCGGTGATTAATAAGTTTAGATGCCACCAATTATTTTAACTCGAGCTAATGCAATACATCGTTTCTCAGTTTCTAAACAACAGTGTTAGAAAATGTATCTTTTAGCAAAACGAGGTTACTGTGTTTCAGAAGCATCAAAGTATTGGCATGCATCAAGCAAAGAAAATATCGAAGAAGATTGCTGAAATTACTGGAATAATGTCCAATTCATTATTAACATATTAATATATGTGGTTGGGAAGAAAAAAAAAATGGCCATGATCTGAGATAACTTAAATACGTAAAACTGCATCATTAAAAAAGTGACAGTAAAAATCAAAGCTATGTTTAATAGTAAACGTATGAGCATTCCACATGTACAGTGGGACAAGAACTTAGAAGATTGTGACTAAACAGCTGTGCGCCCATAAGAAAGTGATTCGTTAGTGAGACTAATTGGCTTCAGTTTTCTAGGGAGCATACAGATTGAATTTTTGGAGCAACAGAAAAAGGTCATGTATGAGTGTACATGTAGAGTATATGTCTGCTGAGTGTACATGTAGAGTAGGCTCAAGCGATCGCGCGTAAAAAGGAAAGTGCATGAAACAATGCACCCATTATGCAGAGTTTGGCATTAAAATTAAGTTAACTTATTATCTAAATGTCCTGAATGACCAGGTTATCCCGTCTGGGGATTGTTTCTTTTCTTACTTAATGCCATGGGCATATTCTAGGATGACAAAGCCAAGATGCGGTTGTGTGGAAGTAGTTCCGGGAGCATTATTATGGGAATCATTTTCACACATGAATTGTCTGTGAGCATCCTTGCTCAGACATGCTTTTTCAGGCCATGTGCAGGCCATTAATTTTCTTTTAGATTTAGGTCAAGGGTGTGTGACGGCCACTTCAGGGCCTTCACTTCGTTATTTTTAAACCATGCTGGTATGATTAAGATCAGTGTAAATCTGCCTAAGGTCTAGAGGTTTTGCTTCAGTATTTCAATTGTCCTTCCTTTTGATGCAATATACCTTTGATTTACATTATATGGTGTAAAGGTAGAAGTTCTCTGTGTTCCAGCTCATCCAGAAGGTGTGTGTTGGTGCTGTAAGAGCTGTATGTAGGAAGTCAGAGCTGTGTGCAGGCCCAGTGAGTTGTTCAACAACTTGGCATATCATCTTTATGGTTGTTGCTTTGTGCACAGGAGCATTGTCTTGCTGAAAAAGACAATTGGCTAGACACCTTAGGTGCTGTTCACACCTGACCTTAACATACATACTGATGATCAGTTCACAAGTACAGGTGTGATATCACTCAAACCACATGCTGCGGTGTTGTGGGATGTGTATGACCACATATCATTTGTAGAGTTAATGTGAATGCATATTCATGTCTCCCAGACATCAACAAAGCCTTAGTGTCCATCAAGGGAATTCGTAATACTACAGAGATTTTCCCTACAAAGATATTTTAGACAGTTGTGTACTTTCAACTTTGGGGCACCAGTTTGGAGATGGCCAAAATGTCTTATTTTAACTAATAATACTATTAATGTGGTTAATAATACTTTTAACCATATCCAAGTCTTTTATTCATACCACTGAAATTATTGTTAAACAATTTATTTATTTTTATTTTTGTTCAGTTCTTGAAGTAGGGGCTTCTTTATTTCATGACTTTATTTCAGTCTTTCAGGCAATGGCAGTGTAGGACTCTTTAAATGGTGGATGTTGGTATCTGATGCCTCTAATTCCTTCACCAGTTCCTTTGTTGTTGTCTTGTATTTTTTTTAACTCATTTCATTTATCACATGGGCTTGATTTGTGATCCTTTTCTGAATGACGTACTTTCTGTGTGGCCCAAGATTTATGTGTGTGTGTGTGTGTGTGTGTGTGTGTGTGTGTGTGTGTGTGTGTGTGTGTGTGTGTATGTAGTGTGTATGTATGTATGTATGTATGCCCCCCCCCCCACACCACACACACATACACACACACACTACAGTTGTTTGATCAGATGCCTATGGTTTATATTTTTTGATAAACTGGTCTTATGGACATGCACAAATCTTTTTCTAAGATCTTGGCTTGGTTGGATTTTCTCATTGTGTCAAACAAATCGTTATGGTTTCTAATGCCACAGGTGCACATCTAATCTAATGTCTGATTTTGAAAACTGACCTCTTAGAAGCATGCAAAAATGATTGCATAATTTATAACTTTTTTTTCCGGACTGTCTAAAGTCACAGTCAACTTAATATAAGTAAATTTTGGCCATATTGGAATTCTGATGATTTTGGTTAATTAAAGCACAAATCATTGCGTCTCAAAATCTGGGAACAAAGTAGATCCCCTAATGAAGTTTACAAAAAATGTATGGTGACTTGAAATATGTAATGTTGTAAAAAAAAAAAAATCTGGTATTCTTTAACCTTGCTGTATGTACATAAACATTTGTCTTTAACGGTATACTCTAAATAGTATTGATATGTACAGTAACAGATAAATGGAAAGTGGACTAATAAAATATTAGTAATTTCACAAAAAGTGAAACATCATTTAGCTATATATCTCCTTATTAGCTAAATGTATTTTTTTAGTTTAAGTTGTTTTACCTATCATTTTTGTGTTACCTTTAAGTAGCATTAAGTAGGTAGTCAGCACAAATGTAACGTATACTGTGATGCTTATAGATAGTGTAATGCATGCTAAACCCGTAGCAGTTTCCTTTTCTTACTTTCCGTTAAAAACATGACAAAAATGCATATCCTCTGCTATTTCTTTCCCTTTGATCATTTTCCAGATATGCAAACAGGTGAAATAGATACTGTTTTATTGAAGTCTAACATCTTTTAGACTGGTTATTGTTTATTTTGTTTCTGCCAGTGTAGACTAATGGAACCCTTATCACACTAGTTTTCCCGAGTGACTTTTCTTTCATAGGGGCTGTATTTGGGCTGAAATGTTCAGAGGAACAAGGTTGTGATTTATCAAGTGCTTGAAGACACACAGATGGGTGCCTGGGAAAAAAGCACCAATGGGTTTGAGCTATTTACACTTTTTTCAAAAATATATAATTTGCTGTTCAGAGTTCAGGTGTATATATATTCCCAGATGCACCTAACTTAAAGAGAGTTGGTGTGTTTGATTTTTTATTATTTTTTTAAGTCTGGTTACTGAACCTGGAACCATTAATCAGATAACTATGCTACATCCTGTGATTTCAAAGGAATCATCCATCAGTAGCTCCAAGTATAGGCATTAACAAATCATTAGCATACCAGAGCTTATCATACAGCCTGATTCTAAACACTGCTGTGCCATTACAAGGGCTAGAATAATGTTTGGCCGATTAGAGTGTTCTGGGTAATGCTAAACACATGTGGCTGCTAGGGAGGTATGTTATGTGGCCAATTTGAATGTGTGCTTGTGTAGTGGACTTTTAGCTTCCTAGCATACTCTTGTGTTGTATGTCCTTCAGTGTGAAGCATTCGGAATCATTGTGCTAAGGTCTGTCAGACAGTAAGGGCCTGGGCATGGCAGCATTGCAGTGGACTCAAAGTATGGTTTTGGTACTATGTTTGTGCTGCACCCAGGGCAAAAAATGCACAGTAAAATTGAATAATAAATATGTTGTGGTGTAATGATGGGAGGCAGACCGGGTGTGTCTGCCAGAGCAAGAGAGGGACGGCCTGGTCTAAGTTTATTTTGGCTCATTGCAACACGGATGTTATACAGTTTGTTAATCCTGTATCTGGCATAGGAGGGATAAAAGGGAGTTTAAGCTGCTAAATCAGTGTGTGATTGTGCTGTTTGTTTGGGGCTTTGAGTTTCATACTCATTCTTATAGAATAATCAGAGAGATGACTTGGCAAAATCACCAGTGTGAAAAAAACAGCACAATTTAGGTTTTATCATACATGCCCATAGGAGTAT
>JAAGKR010009979.1:9246-24464 GCA_011419295.1 Clarias macrocephalus
TCCCCCCCCCCCCCCCCCCCCCTCCTATCATCCGGAGATCGCGAGTTTGCTTCCCGGGTGATGCTGTAACCTCGCAGCCGAGAGAGCTGATTGGCCGAGCTCTCTCAAAGGGGAGGGATGAGAGGTACTTAGGGCTCCCACATTAATCACAGCCAATCAGGGGCGTCTGTGAGCTCACGCAAGCGGAAGGAGCGGATAGCGCTGTCCTCCGAGTGTGTTACTCCGAGCGAGCAGTTCGAAAAGATGAGGTCGGCTGAGTGTCGAAATTGAACATTTTATATTTCTTAATACATTTGTGCTAAATAAGGCATAAAGACATACTGTACATTGTAAGTTTAGTTTTTTCCCCCAGGCTTTTCATCTCGCCCCCAATCCAGTTTCTCGGTCTAAAAGGACATGGTTATGGTGATGTCATGGAGGGGGTGGGGTTTATCAGCTCATCGAGAGCGGTAAAAAAAACAAGTTTAAGCGCTCGATGTAGGATGATAAATGGATGGAGAAAAGGTGTAAAAGAAAACCAGAGTATTGATATGAGTGGGTTTGGAGGGAAACAAAAGCAGCATGGTGTGAGAGAGAGATGGAAGGATAAAGGGAGCCAGAAAGAGGTGGAGAACCTTTTCATCTCTCTTTTTATAGATTAATGAGACGAGTCAGATGTCGTGTCAGCAGATCGATACTATTGGCCGCGGTCCCAAGCAAGTCCTTTAAGCATCGTTTTAATATGTACTGTACCCTAACACGCAGGTTTAACAATCTGTCCTTTAAACATCCACAATCGTCTGTCTCTTTTATGTTTTTATTTTAATTACTGCAAGGACGGTCATTAAACATTCCATTCACTTTAATTAGCATATTTATTCATTTATAATCCTGCAATCAAATTTTACTGTCTACCTGCACCAATTTGAACGTAATGTAATGCAAGATTGAACACATCATTTAATAAAATCGTATATTTATTTATTTTTTGGCCTGATGTTTGGATGTAGGAAAAGGGCTCAGAGTAAAAATTTATTATTTACGAGAAATGTATTAATTTATTTACTTTTTTTTTTTTCATTTTTCAACATTTTTCATTCTGACCATAAGGCGCATCGAAATAATCCCATAAAGTGGACCTATTATACAAAATGTACGTTTTATTCATTTTTAAATATTCAGATGGGTCTTAATTGTGCATGTATAAACAAACAAACAAACAAACAAACAAACAAAGAATCCTGTTTTTTGTCCTTTTTCCATTTTTATATTCAAACAAGCCATTTAGATTTTCCCCCTAATGTGACATCATATAAGAAGATACCCATCCCTGGCTCGTTGTTCAGCTCCAAGGCAGTAGTTCATCTACATAGCGCTATAAATAAAATTGAATTGAACATAGACACTGAAATGGCGAGTTTGAGAGAGGAGTGAAACAGAGAGAGTTTGTTGTATGAAAAAAGAAATGCAGGAGGTTTTTTTTTTTTTATTTTGCTGCAGCATAAAAGACACACTTGGGGGAACTCTGAGACCCTTGTTAACTTGTTAAAGGAATAGAACCTGTAAAAGTGTGACTTCAATTAGCAACCAGAAGAATTTTTAGTCTGGAGGGATCCAGGAAGTCATTAAACGCTAAAGGACATGATGGAATTGTTGAATGAACTGGAGATGATGCAGGAAGCTCATATATTTTTATGGCCCCTATTTGCGATGAAGGCAATACAATTAAAAGTTATATCACTTATCCGACGGGTGCGTATCTCTTATACCATGTACCGTAGTGAGCATCTGTAATGGAGAAGAGAAGAAAAATTAGGATCTGTATATTTTCTTTTTTATGGTGCTACTTGTTGTACTGCTAATGATATCCGTGTCTCTGTAAGTGCAGCAGGATCATTAATATTTAAAGTAATTTCAATATTTAATATTTTAAGTATTTAACAGGAGTTTGGCAGGCCAGTTCTACACATTTAGGGTTTTTTTTTTTCTTTGAACTGTGTTTCCGAAACTGACGTGTTTTGATGACGCTTCGCCTTTGCGAGACGACTCATCACGAGGAATGACAGAGGTTTGACTTTATTTGGCGCAGCAAAGCAAACGCTGTTTATTAATTGGGTTAGCATCAATCCCAGATGATCATTTGATTCTTTTCTTGCTCGAACTGAGTCAGTATCGCTCCTGCAGTACTGTACATGCCAACTTGCTCATTACCTTTCAGCTGAGATGAATGATTTCATGGCTCAGGATTCATGCTGCTTAGAAAATTACCAGCGCCCCGATATCTATACCTAACCTTATTCTGTTCTCCGCGCCGTTCACTTGTTTTGATCAGCGGGGGGACGTGAACGAAGGTGAACGCGAGCGCCGCGGGAGGGTTTTTACAGCTTCGCCTACGCGAGGCTGCGAACGCCGAAGGTGTTTGCACGACGGGACAGGAGTTGAATTACTGCAGCTGTTTGTAGAACATAACGAGCAGCGCTTCTAATCAACCATTACACAACATGTGAGAAAGTGTTTATACTGTACAATCTCCTCCTGTCTGTTTCCACAGAGTTACATGATCCCCCTGAAGCAAGTCCTAACTACACAGGAGATGAAGGCCATATTTGTCAATCTAGAGGTGCGTCAAGGTTTGGGGTGTGTGTGTGCGTGTGTGTGTGGGTGTATACGGTACAGACCATAAGTTTGGACACCCCTTCTCATTCAGCGAGTTTTCTTTATTGTGTTCTTCAGCCCAAACGCGTCTCTTCTGCTTGTTGCCTGTCCTTAGCAGTGGTTTCCTGGCAGATCTTCTACCATGAAGGCCTGATTCACACAGTCTCCTCTTAACAGTTGTTCTAGAGACGTGTCTGCTGCTAGAACTCTGTGTGGCATTGACCTGCTCTCTGATCTGAGCTGCTGTTAACCTGCGATTTCTGAGGCTGGTGAGGCGGATGAACTTATCCTCCGCAGCAGAGGCGACTCTCGGTCTTCCTTTCCTGGGCCGGTCCGCATGTGAGCCAGTTTCTTTGTAGCGCTTGATGGTTTTTGTCACTGCACTTGGGGACACTTTCAAAGTTTTCCCAATTTTTCGGACTGACTGACCTTCATTTCTTAAAGTAATGATAGACACTCGTTTTTCTTTACTTAGCTGCTTTTTTCTTGCCATGATACAAATTCAACCTCTTTGAATGAGAAGGTGTGTCCAAACTTTTGCTCTGTACTGTACATGTTCAAACAAAAAATATGTGAAAAATAAAGCATTTCCTGCCTTTTGACTGGGGTTTAAACCATCCAATTAGATTTCCCCCCTAATGTGACATACGAGGTATATGTACTGAAGTTTTAACCTACAGGATGAATCCTTAGTGACGACGTGCTGCCTTTTAATCTTGGTGTTTTTTAATCTCTGTGCACACAGTAGTGTAGTTTGGAGCAGCACAGACTGTAGCAGGCCTTATCAGGTTAAGAAAGCTGATAAAAAATGGAGAAAACTAGTCCGGCACTACTTGAAGCTTGAAGTATATTTATTCAAGTCACGAACCTCCCCGAACCGAACCATTGCTATGGAAGGGTACGAATTCAAACCCTCGCACTGTTGTTATACCCCTAATAAAGATGTTAATGTAGTGGGTCATCAACTGCTGGCGAATTTGTACAGTGTGTAACACGAGCATGCTGTTAAACGAATCATGCTGAAAGTGTAATGTTCTCTAGGATATCATCAGAGTCCACTTCGCCTTGCTGAGGGCTATCGACCAGAACATGATGACTGGAGGCAGCGGGCTTGGAAAAATCTTTCTGGACTTCAAGGAGAGGTCAGTAAGACCCAAC
Source organism: Clarias macrocephalus (assembly GCA_011419295.1). NCBI lineage: Eukaryota > Metazoa > Chordata > Actinopteri > Siluriformes > Clariidae > Clarias > Clarias macrocephalus. The sequence continues at coordinate 13,039 of JAAGKR010009979.1, forward strand.
TGTGTGTGTGTGTGTGTGTGTGTGTGTGTGTGTGTGTGTGTGTGTGTGTGTGTGTGTGTGTGTGTAAGCAAAATCAACAGGAAATGGAAGCAGTGCCATCGTTACCTTTATAAAGGAAGATAAGAGTGTTATCTATATCCTCGTGTCTGAACGCTCCGTGTGTGTGTGTGTGTGGCTTTAGTGAAATCGCGGCCCTGCAGTGCTTCTGATCACTGGCCCGAAACTTATGCTGAATACGTTTTGCAGACTCCCGAGGCTTGCTGAACACTCAGGCATGAAGATAGCCATCAGCTAATTCTCACCACGCCTCACTACCCCCTCGGTGTCATCAGGCTTTACGGAGGCGCCGTTTACCTGCGGCGCTTTTTCCTCCAGCATCATCCTGCTGTGTTCAGCACGAGCGCCGTGTTATTGCAGCTGTGTTAACGAAAGCGTCCCCACTTAAACTTCACAAATCCTTCGCCGTCTTTAAGTCGCAGGTCCGGGGCTTATTAAAGAGGCCGAGAGAAGCCGGGAGCCCATTTTATTCTGCAGCAGGATAAGTAGATGAGTACGGTGAGAGTCGTTTGCATGACATGCTGTGACAAGCCGCTGTTGTGTCTCAAATTGCGTGCGCGCGTGTGTGTGTGTGTGCGCGCTGTTTCAGATCCTCCTAATCGGTAAGGGGGGGGGGGGGGTATTCCATTAAATTAACAGCGGTTTCCTTTGTTTTTTATTCATGGAAGATTATATACCAGACATTTCCTGAGCAAGATGATATTACAAGAATCAAAAAGCTAAGAAATATTTGTCAAGTTAGTAACAAACTGCAAATTCCTTTAGCCTGGAGAATCTTTATATTTTATGCGGCACCAGAAAACAAGAAAGAATAGCTTCACTTCGGCTCGCAGGAAGCTTTTGGCACATTTTTTCATTCGCCCATGACCGAGTTCCCGCCACCAGCCGAAAGAGCCTCAATACTGTTTTATTTTTTTATTTTTATTTTTTTTACTCAGATGTAACACAGACCTGTTTTCTATGTCTGTCTGAACTCACAAATCTGATATTTTTTCAGATCGAGTCACTTACAGTACAGTATGTGATCCTAGAGCGGATATGCCGTACATCCGATACGCGATCATGTGACTCGGATGAGAACGGGCAGATCAGAATTCATGCGACTTTTTCCCTCTAGTGCGCTGACATCATCATCAGTCAGCACCGGCATCTCATTGCAGCGCTAGAAACAGGGCCGTTCTGGCTTCCTTCCTTCTTCTGCTTGCCGTCCTCCAGAGCAAAAACCCCAAGCTAATTTTTTTTGGCTAAAAACACAGCCATGTTTGAAATGAATGAGGAGTCGCATGAATATGACGCGTTTTAACCAGTATGTAGCGAGAAAAGACGACGTGTGTACATGACGGACACATTCACATTAGAGTCAGATAAAATTCAGTTGTAATTACGAATTCCGTCCATTTACCGTTATGATGTGCAAATCCGATCTGACCAAAAAGAATAGGAATTGAACAATGTGACGTGTAATGTGGTCCATGTCGACGGGGAAAGAAATTATATATGTGACTTTATTATTAAATGTTTATTATTAAATCAGTACAAAAACATTTCAAATGTAAAATGTAAAAAAACAAACAGAAAAAAAGAGAAAGAAAGCTTCTGGGTTTTGCATGTATGATAAGAGAAGCAGAAGGACTGTTTATGGTTCTGCAGGATGTTCAGTAAATCTAAGCAGCTAATTGCTTCATTAATTATTGCTTTTTTTCCTTTCTTTTTTTTTTTTTTTTTTTTAGAACTGTTTGGAACTTTTGTAGAACTTCGGTCTTATGAACCAAATTTAAATAAATGAATATTACTTTCTAAAAACAAAAAGCCACTTGAATAGGATGGTTTGCAGGAAAGGTGGAAAATAAAGAGAAATTAATGTGTGTCCGGCCATTAACTTTCTTGAATGACCAAAAAAACATGATGGTTGAATTGCAACCCTGTAAAGTACACAGGTAGTCCCCGACTTACGAACATTCAAGTTACGAATTCCTGCAGATACGAACAGACCGCGGTTCCATGAACATCCGTAGATACGAACAAATCACGGAAGTAGCTTGTGTGTATTGTACATAAAATAAACACTGCAGTGCATCAGATACCAATATTTACAATTATATACAATATTCTCAGTGTGTAAGTGAATGCATGAAAAGTCCTGTATATTGTATGTGTGTGTGTGGGAAGCAAAGTTCCCAGTCCAATATAGTGGAAAACAGCTCTGGGACAAAATGGCGTCTGGGATTCCCTTCACGGTTTAAAGGCGCGGAGACGACACCGTTACATTTGATGTGCGAGATTCATTTCCTAAGGTGCGATTACGGATTGTGGCCACATGATGGCAGTGTGGGGAAAGGGGGCGGATATTTAGTTAAGTGGATTGCTATGCTTCACATTGTATATCCGTGTCAAAGGCATATAAGACTCTTTGTCGGACTTGAGAACAAATCTGACTTATGGACGTGCTCCCGGAGCGAACTCGTCTGTAAGTCGGGGACTACCTGTATTGATCTTGTAAAGTCTGCATTTTTTACTTCTGACTTTATGAATAATAATGTCTCATGCCAATATGATTCAAACACATCTCACCTCTAACGTGTGTAATGTCCAGCATAAATGTTTGACCTTGCTTCCTGTATAAAAGAACACAAACTATCGTTTAACTTGAAGTGCTTATATATTAGCCATATAAATATCCCTCATTACTGCATGTCAAGTCGAGCTGAAAGATAAAAACCTGCAGGAAGTGAGATTAGATCATCAACAAGTGTAATAGCTGCTGGCGCCGAGATGTTTGGCTCACACCAGCTGCTGAACGGACACACGCTGCATGTAATCCAAAAACCTTATTACTTATTCTCTTCTCGTAGCCTTTCCAGCTGTTTCTCCTGTTCCCCGAACACGCAGTCGGGTCCGCCGTCCTTTATCTCTCCTCCAGCTGTCTTCTCGCTTTTCCCGTTCACTTTCACATCCGCCGGGTCTGAAGCGAAAACACCGTAGCGAGCCTCGGGCGCTCCGAGCGAGACCGGGTTCTCCTACACGCGCTGATGAGGCGTCTGGAGAGTTCGGCGTCGGTGTCGGCAAAGGCCTCAGCTGCAGGGCGCAGGCCGGATTTGCATAGCGGTGCGGAGTCGTGCTCGCCGCCCTGCTGGGGTGTAGGCAACGATAATCACGGGTTTCTCTCTCCTAATGACTGCGCAGGCTGACAGGAGCACTCTGGGAATCTTCCCCCTACTCCCTCACATTCTGCACACGCCTTTATTATACAGACTTTGGCCAGAGGAAACCCTGTGTATGAGTGTGTCCATGTATGTTTGGCATTTGCTTGCATGGGGCTGTACTGTGTGACTGATCTGCTCCAGCGTTTGATAGGAATCAGTTTTGGTGTTCAGGTTTTAAGAAAGCTTCAGCTTAAAGAATAAGGAGCTTTATGTAATTGTGTGGGTAATGGGCTCATTAGTGGGCTATTGGCAGAACCCCGCCGGCTGCTTTGTGTGGAGCTGGCATGACAGCACCGCCTTCCTCGCCTCCACACTTTTTTAATTTTAACTCCGAGCCTGTGATCAGATCTAGCATTAGTGATAATGTGCCGAAGAAAAGCACCCAAACACTGAGACGATACGGCTATTCATAGGTATTCTCTTCTTCTTTCTATTCTATTGTGTGTGCGCGCGTGTGTTTGTGTTTGGGTACAGTGGTACCTTGGTATACGGATTTAATTAATTCCGGGGGCGAGTTCTTAAGGTGAAATCCATTCCAGCCAGTCAGAAATATAAAGACTATCATCAATTTCCAACAGTATAATCATATTTTTGCATATACAATCATAACATTTAGAACAGACATGTCAATGGAGTAAAATATGAAATAAATAGCAATAATCCCTCACTTAACCTTAACCCGACTCAAGACCCGAGCTTTAATCTCGCATGCATTTTTCCCCCTATATATTTGGGATTAATAGAACCTAATAAGTATAAAATCTAAGCATTGTCTTGGAACGGAAAACTGAGTTTGACGCCCTCTTGTGTTTTTACCAACTAGTGTGAGGTGCTTTTGCTAACATTAAACGATGCTATAAAGTGTCTACGAATGAGGACAACAGGTCTGAGTTAGACAGAATAAAGTATGACATAAGAAGCATAAAATGTCTCTATATGAGGACGCAGGGACCCAGGATGTTTAATGTATGATTCCTCTTGACACCGGCTGGTTTAAAAACGAAACTGAAAGTGGATCTCGTTTCTTCTTGCCATCGTCCTTGAGAACATTCTTGGGATTCATGTGCAAATCTTGCACAAAATGGCAAAAATAAATAAATAAATACGTAAACTCACTTCATTTGGCTTTGCACAGACGCACACCAGGTTTGAACGGTTTCCGGGCGTACGCACAACTTACCGGCGTTCGGTTCAGCTCGGTTCGGCCCCTCGTATGCCGAAAGTGCTTCGTATGCCGAGTCAAATTTCTTGCAATTTCGTATGCGAGTGTCCCTCTGTAAAGAATGTATTCAAATCATTGACTCTGGACCTGAAAGTCTGCAACATTGGAGCTCAAACCGGACATGCGGCGTACAGCCGCTCTGCTCATTATAGCTCAGTGAGTTTGCTCGGACCGACGGTGCGATATCTACAGCGGCGCCTTGAAGATTTTCCGTCTTGATAACGAGCCTGGAGTTGGACCGCCTCGCTCAACGCCCGCCTCAGAAGCTGAATCTGAAAATGAGCAACTGAGTCTTTCTTATTTTTAGAAAAGAGTCGAGTCAGTCAGCGGGAGATTTGAGATAAAACTGCGCGTGCTCGTGTACTCGAAAGCGAGTCTGTCTCTCCTCGCTCAGACACGAACGCTCATATTTACATTTGGTGACATTAGACATAAAGCCCTGCAGAGTATTTTTGGTAAATTATTCATTTCATTAGAACAGGAGCGCGTCACTGATCTTTTCCATTCTCCTAATGATTGACGTGTTTCTTAGTCTCGTAGCGTAGCGTGCCGTTCTCCTCCTCCTTCGCGCGACAAAGAAGGAAACGGCCTGGGAATTTGCCGTGCCGTCCTACGCGGCTCGAAAGGCTCAGCTGACTTTAATTAATTTTGTTATCTCCTCTTGTAAGTCCCCGTGACCTTTCGCAACGATGCATTTCACAGAATAAAAAACGAACGCGAACGCTTTTCAGGCCGCCGACTCGTTGAAGGGCGGAGGGAAAATGCCACTGTTTTCCGAACCCGTCCATGCCGAAAAAGAGCGGAAGCGCTTGAGCGGGCGGGAAGCTTTTCAGATTGGAGTGTTAGGAAAGGTCAGGAAACTGTTTAAATTAGATATCTGCAACAAGTCCATGTGTTTAAGAAGCTCAAACTAAAATGAATTTGCTCTTGATTGGAACGGGAACGCTGATAGCCGCCGGGTTGCATCGGAGGTTAAACAGGCTGTTGGTGTACTCTAAGGCAATTAAGAGATGAGTGGAAGTACAGTATCAGTACGGAGACAGACGGCGGGTTAACCGAGAAAGCGTTAACACCAGAATTGCGTTCGCTTTGGAACAGCATGCATGACCGCCTTCCGTAATGAGAAAACCAACAAGCACACTGAAAGCTACATTTTTAGTTTAGAAAGTGTACGTGTGAAAGATTCGCACCCTGGGGAGTGTTCGCACTAAAGCAACATCGCTTTTCCCTTCACCTCCCTCCGTGCTCTCGTTTAAAGGATAGAATTCAGCACAGTCTGAAAGGAAAGAGGGAATATACAGTCTGCACAGAGTGAACATGACATCCTGATCGACACGTCGCTTTATCATCTCTGGTTGCGTCAACCGTTGGGTTTGTACAGCTGTTATCGATGTGCGTGTTTGGTATCAAAAGGTAATTTTCAGTGTCAGACCGATGATCTAGAGCTGTGGGAGCGTCGACGGGTAGAATCTTAAACCTTCCAGCGTTGATCGGGATTATTTGGAAGCCTCCGGTGAGTGAGGCGGTCAGACATGAATAGCCGAAACGGTAGACTGAAAAACGAAAAAATGAAATGAAAAAAATATAACAGGTTAGTGGTGATGGTGTGTATTCAGATCAGTCGCTTGAAGTGATGACCTGAGTGAGTCAACAGATCCTTTATAATACAGCGTGATGCTTTTAACGCTGAGTCGCGTACAGTAGGTAACATCCTAGTAATCATCTCACTGTTTTGTCCGGATTTTGCTCTCGGCACATGGACGCTGGATGACCACGTATAAGCTTGTTTAAAAGGACCTGCATCATTTATGTTTGCATTTAATCCGATACACGGCCACAAGTCATTACACCATCCCCGGACAGCTAAAGTGCATTCCAGCACGCGCTCTCTCAGAACAATGTGGTTTGTTCCCGGACATTTATTCATATAATCCTCGGCTCGTGCCCTGCAACCGGACCGGAGCGTTCAGGGTAAAATTATGGATGATCGCTTTGTGCGTCCGTCCAGTCTTTCGTCTAATCGGTTTATTCATGTCTCGGTTACCCTTGTAACGTAATGGCCGTGCATAATGCATAGATGTTTTGGATAACGGCCGTGTTTGTTGCAATGGTGCTGTAATGGCTCTCCAAAGCAAGATCATAGTCACAGGGTGCAGGGCTATGATAGCATTAAGCCGGCGTAATGGCGCTCGTTTAACAGCGTGCCCTTGGTCGGGGTGTGTGAGACAGCGCGGAGAATTGTTTATCAAGAGCTTCCCTTGGCTGTATGCACAGTGGTGAAGTGGGAGGTGAGGTGGTTAAGGTGGTGAGTTTATGAGGTTTAAGGTTTAAGGCTTGGATTGTGTCCTGTCTCGTTGGACGTGCGTTTGGAAAAGGCTGGACAGATGGTCCAGGTTTGGACCAAATCTTATTTGGTGCTTTAAAACACCTGGAGAAGTGCAGGCTGTTGTAGGAAAAATAACAAATGATGAGGTGATGTAATGCAGCCCAAAGCGATGCTACTCTAAATTGATTATTTTCCTATATTCACACATTCTAAAGTGTTTTATTCCTCTTAAATCACAATGACTTACTAACTGTTAACCAGTAGAGGATGGAGAAAATGTACTTAAGCTACATATTGCCTTTGTTTTTCTGTGGCTGTTTATTTATCGACACACTGACTCCAGAATCAGTGGATTTGTTACAAATAAAAAAAATAATTAAAAAATTATATGCTTGCAGTTGAGGTGGTAAAATGTTACAGTTCCTCTATAATCCTGCAGGTGGCAGGCTTTAAACTATTCACACTTTGATGGGCAGCACAGCGTCCCCATGTGGTAGGATTGCTGTGTTTGTTTAGAAGTATATTAAATGAGCAATATATGTGTAAAAAAAAAAAATCGTGATAACGATGTACAGAATCGCAATACAAATCGAATTGGCACCTGAGTATCGCAATAGTATCGTATCGCTTGATACCACCCTGAACATTCGCGTCCCTATTAACCAACATAAACCGTACATTTTATCTTTGTATACTGTAGCTCTGCTTAATGTTGTGGAGCCTCCACGAAACGAGATCTCATGTATGTTAAAGGTGTGTAAACTGTTTTTTTTTTCTCAACAGCCTTTTCAAACTGATAAAAAGCGCATGTTGTAATATTTTCAGCAAAGCACAAAGACTTTCCTGTGTTTCCTCAGAAACCTCGCAGCTTTACCTCCTTCTGTTTCGAGCACTGACACAGGAGACTACTTTCGAAACCGCAGCACTTCTTGCATAACACTTCACCATATGTGAGGCATCCAAACAACACAAGTCCTGGTGTAATCTGTTGCTATAGAAACTATAACGTGATGGACCAAAGCACGTTAGTTATTCATAAACCTCTCAGCGTGATTGAGCGACTGCCCGAGCTGCTGTTATAGGAAATTAATTTACGCTTTCTGGCCAGTCGGAATCGGGTAACAGCGATCAAACACTCACTCACTCACTCACGCACTCACAAACACACACACACACACACACACACACACACACACACACACACACACACTCGCACATGCACGCACACACACACACACACACACTCGCGCACACACAAACGCACTTACTCTCACACATACATACATACACACACACACACACACACACACACACTCTCACACACACTTGCGCACAAACGCATATACACTCGCGCGCGCACAAACGCACTTACTCTCACACACATACACACACACACACACACACTCTCACACACACACTCTCACACACACACTCTCACACTTGCGCACACACACTCTCACATTTGCGCACACACACACACACACACTCTATACTGCTTATTCTGTATGCCGGGGGACTCTGGGTACATGGTGGTGTGTACACGGGTACATGGTGGGGGTTCACCCTGCATGGGCTGCTTATTCACTCACACACTACAGTCAGTTGAATTAAAGGAGGAAACCCACCAAATACAGGGAGAACATGCAAACTTCAAAAATGACAGTGACTGAATCATTTAATAATGTGTGAATTTAAACCTGTTAACACATTCAATAGATTGACTGACCTTTTATGGATAATGATTTTCATATCTTCAGTCTCACTCGTGTAGCACTAGACATTCTGCATTCTACATATTTCTTATAATTCACACAGACACACGATTTTATTGCACCATTTAAATTTCTTGCATACAGAACCCCCCCCCCATCTCTCTCTCAGTATGTTTTTAATACAATTTGATAAAAAAAAAATTGCCTCATAAAAAAGACCTTCATATTCAATTAGTGCCGTGACATCTGTTATTAGAGCTAATTTCTGACACCTGCCCCGGCGTTTTCAGAATGCCACAGAGTCCGTGTCGCGGCCCGTAATTGAACGGTGCTCCCATTAATCTTCATCAGACGTGCTCCATGCGGAGCAGAGCCATCTCTCTCGCTCCGCATCACTCCTTAATCAGGCCTGCTTAGCCCGGGGGCACGACGGCACAGCGCAACCAGAGAAACCCCGACGGTCGCAGGTCCATTCTAAGATCGGTTTTAAAAAATAGAAACGAACATGATATTCTGTTGTGTGAGGTCGGTTATTACAAGGACTGCGGTTCCGAAGGTCCCAGGTTCAGACCCCATGACACCCAACCCTCAACTGTAAGATGTATAATGAGATAAAAATGGAAGTCGCTCTGGATAAGTGTAACTAACACAGTGAAGCTTCATGGCATTACTGTGATATTTTTGAAGGTGTTGACTAATTTTTCCCGACAGGTTTAATGATAATACATTATGATTTGTACGGCATACGCTCTATAAAAAAACAAAGCATTTCGTTAGATAGGTATAGTGGGATTTTTGGTCTGGTCTTAAGAGTCAAAGCTAAAGCTGTGCTTTCCTTTATGAAATGTCTTCCGGACACACGGACATCGAGCTTTCAATCTGTTTTTTGGAAGGGGATGTAATGACAGTTTATGGCTGCTGTAACTTTGAAAGATGCTAAGATGATGTTACTTGTTTAACACCATCCGGAGATCGCGAGTTCGATTCCCGGGTGATGCTGTAACCTCTTGCAGCCGGAGGTCTAGAGAGAGCTGATTGGCCGAGCTCTCTCAGAGGGGAGGGACGAGAGGTACTTAGTGCTCCCACATTAATCGCGGCTCTACAGCCAGTCAGGGGCGTCTGTGAGCTCGCGCAGCGGAGGGAGCGGATAGCGCCGTCCTCCGAGTGTGTTACTCCGCCCCCAACGGTGCGTCAGCGAGCGGTTCGAAAAGATGCGGTCGGCTGGCGTCACGTGGTTCGGAGGAAACACGTGATAGTCTTCGGCCCTCCAGACTGAGTGGTAGCAGTAGCCTTAATGTGGGAGCCCCCTAGTGACTGGGAGGAATTGGACGCGACTAAATTAGGAAGAAAATCTGGGAAAAATTTGACTGCAGATTTTTAATGATCACCTGTACCAGATTTTAACAAAAACAACATTGGTTTTTGGTCAGATTTGTTGCAGTGCTTTCTGAATCCGTCTCTGTTATGGCACTTCAGGTGATGCACAGAAGGTGCCAATGCAGAACATCCAATCTGTTACACCATCTTCAGAAGCAGAAGTGCCAGAAATATCCAGGTCATGTAATGAAACGAGGCATTTTGTGCCAGATGTAGTGCTCTGCTCCAAGCAGGCGACTGTGTCCACACTTCAGTATGTGTTCTTCTTTTGTTTTGTTTTTTAGTTTAATTAGGTTAAGTAGATTTGTTTTTATCCTAACGGTGCGCTGTTATGATGCCGAGATCCTCGATTGTGTTCTGACGTGGACGCGTACAGTGGCAGTATTTTACCCTGGCAGTTCTAGTCGTTTATTTTATGGTGCATCGGTTATAAATTAACCTTGGTCATGTATTAAAGCACGACGAACAAACAGTGTGATCGAACACAGAGCGCATATAAATGCTGAATTACCCACTAGTCAGGAATGTAGGAATGTTTAATCACAGCACTGGATGTGACTCAAACACTGACTCGATTTATTATTATTATGTTTTTTTCATTTCTTTTTTTTTTTTTTTCTTCTCGTTCCTCCCAGGCTGCTGATCTACGGACAGTACTGCAGTCACATGGAGCACGCTCAGAAGACGCTGGACGACCTGATCGCCACGCGGGACGAGGTGAAGAGCAAAGTGGAGGTAAACTCGCCCACCTTGCCGCGTCCTTCCCGTGCGCCGATCAAACCCAATTAGCTTTAACGGCTCACTGGAGCTACGCACGAAGCTCCATATCTATAAATCAGTGGATCTGATCAAGTGCACGAGCAGCACACTGATGTCATCTCGTCCTAATACGCTAAACATGCGCTTCATAGACGTATCCGAGCATTAGAGTGATGAGTCGGAAAGCTCTCATAGCGCTCAGCATGATCTCGCATGAGACTCGCATGTACTCCAACCCTAATCGTCAGTCGTTCATGTCGGCCTGATGTGATGCGATAAATACAGAGTCAGCCGGAAAAATGTATACACACTCCAGGAAAAGAAAAACTTTTAAAATAATATTTTAATACACAATTTATTGATATGCGTTATATATTGATAAATATGATGCTATAATATTTAATATCATTATACATCATGCTCATTTTCCGTTCCTGAAGTGTGTGTACTTTTTTTTGGCTGACTCTGTATATAAATAAGTGGCACGCCCAAATCTTACAGGGTCACACCCACTTCCCTGGTAAATCAGTGAAGGTCCCAGGTCCTAATCCCATGACCACCAACCCTCAACTGCTCAGATGTATAATGAGATAAAAGTGTAAAATAAGGTCGTAAAAGTCCATTTCCTTGCGTACTTGAGTAAACATACAGAATTATTCTCCCCCCCCTCTCTCTCCCCCTCTCTCTCCCCCTCTCTCTCCCCCTCTCTCTCTCCCTCTCTCTCTCTCTCCCCCTCTCTCTCCCCCTCTCTCTCCCCCTCTCTCTCTCCC
>JAAGKR010009980.1:0-24464 GCA_011419295.1 Clarias macrocephalus
CTTTCAGCTGCTTAAAACTCAATAGCACAATAAACGCTTAAATCTCCTACTGATCTATTAGGATAGTCAAGTGTTACTTCCTTCATTTTCCTTGAAATTAGCTCTCAGGGAGTTTTCAGATGAGCAATGTTAGTATGGCATTTCCATATTTGGGTATTGTCTCAAAGCAACTTGACAGAATGAAACAATTATGGACATAAATTAGGAAAAATATGAGGACACATGTATAAATGATAGTTATCGGTTTATTCCTGAGGCGTCACAATGGCTTAGTGGTTAGCACTGTCATCTTGCACCTCCAGGGTCCAGGTTTGATTCCTGGCCAGGTTCAATTCCCACCTATGTGTGCATGTGAAGTTTGTGAGTTTCCGCTTATCTTACACAGACCAAAGACATGCCAATTAGGCTAATTGGCATTCCCGAATTGTTCTTAGTGTGTGAATGAGTGTGTGTACTGTACGTGTGTGCTCTGTGATGGATTTTCACCCTGTCCAGGGTGTACCCTGCCTCATGTCATAAGTTCCAAGGCCTATGCTACCCTGTATACAGTGTTATGCGGTATAGATGATTAGCACTGTATCCTGGCTGACCATGCACTCTGACCCCAGCTTCCTAACTGGGATATGCAAGAAAAAAATATCCCTTTGGTGTAATATATATCTGATATATATGGTATCTATTTGTGTATCTGGATTTAGTTTTCAGCCTTGATGCTGAGGATGGCCCCATATTTACAGCTTCGGATGACTGAGGATGGTTCCACTTGATGACCAACAGCTTATGAGGGCAGTTTTTTTGTGGTGGTAGCGGCACAATTTTCTTGTTTGCATTAACTTAACCAGTTTTTCCTATTATATTTTGAACTTTTAGGTTTATAGCACATAGATATAGCAGGGATTGATTTATGGTCTCACTATCTGGTGTCACCCAAATAAGAACTGGTTTCCACTTGAGTCTGGTTCCTCTCTTAGTTTCTTCCTCTTGCCATCTGTGGGAGTTTTTCTTTGCGACTGTTGCCGCAGAGGTTATTTAGTGGTTGTTATTTAGTATGTTATTTATATACTGTATTTGAATATGTAATTAAGTATAATGTATGTTTTTTCCCATTTCCCATTAAATTTTTTTAAAGTTGTTTTTTTATTCTGTAAAGTTGCTTTGCGACAATGATTACTGTAAAAGTGCTATAATAATGAAATTTAATTTAACATTTAAACCTAATTTGGCTGTTTCCTTTCCTTAGTACTAGCGATATTCATATATGCACTTCATTTTTGAAAAATTTTGAAAATCTGAGCTATCCAAAAAAACAAAACAAAACGTGAGGCTCCTGCTCCATCACATCATCTGTGAAATAGAGAAAGGCACCTATACAGTTTGTCTAGGTGATAGTGGACAATGCTTTAAATTGTAAAATGTCTGATGTCAGTGATTGAGCCATTGATCATTTTCCCACCAGTGTTTGCATAAACCGAAACAATGGATAAGGCTTGTATTAAAATGCCGTAAGTAATTCACATAATAATGCAGACATGATAAGTATATAACAAAATTAGGCCAGAATAAATAATCAGATTGTGGCAGGATGAGTGAAACTCTTCTTACTGGCATTGCTCAGTGTTTGTCCCATCATTGGGCAAGGGAGGCCTATATAAAGTGGCTAGTAAGGTAGGTTGGGTTATGAGTCCTGCCCCTTTTCTTTTGTACCTGGCTTCATGGTTGGTTGTCAACCAGGTATGTGGGTTTCTGTTGGCTGAATTGAGAGTTACACATGGAAGCTTACATTAGTGTATTTTTCATAGGATGGCCTATTGAAGGAGCCTCGTGACTAGTACTTGGCTGAAGTTGTTCCTATTCAGCCTGACTGATACTGGTGTTCACCTGGCGCTACCACTTAATTCCTTGTCTCCCAGCTAGATGGGAAGAGGTTTAAGCTTCCAGTTCATGGTTTGTCTGCCCCACTGACTCGTAGGATATGTTAAATTCTGTCTAGAAGTTGCTTCTTTTTAGTGGGTATTCGTTGTGGGTTGCCTATTTTATGGTAAAAGCTATTTTTATTGCGGATAAATTTGTGGCATTGCTACATGCACTTAGCTTCCCTGTGACTGTGCTACGGGGGAACTACTGCATGAAGCTGCTGTTTTGCTTGAAGTTGTTTTGCTTTCAAGTTTTACCTTAAAGTTGTGTTTTAATGTTTGTCTTAGTTTTTTTTTTTTTTAATTTTATTTTGCTTTTTGTTTTGTTGGTTTCTTGTTTAGCTTTGATGCTAAGTGTTGCACTGGTTGCATCTAAGTGTTGCTTTGTGTATTTCTGTTTTCTAACGTGTGTGTGTGTGTGTGTGTGTGTGTGTGTGTGTGTGTGTGTGTGTGTGTGTGTGTGTGTGTGTGTGTGTGTGTGTGTGTGTGTGAGTGGAGGTGTGAATGGGAGTGGTCTTATAGATTTCTTTGTAAATATCTCTTCACTCTGTCGGTTCATACTCCCGATTTTCCCGTGTTCTGAGATGGCAGTGTGTTTTTTCTCATTCTTTCTCACCGCAGTGTGTGTGGGATTGTATGGAACAAATACAACTAAAGGTAAGCAAGAAAAGGTGTGTGTGAGAGAGAGCAGTGGTGTAGTGGTGTCTGGAGACATGAGTGGAGCGTACTGTAAATGTCCCCCTTTTTAAACTGGCCCGTCCAGCAAAGGGGAAACAGCACCCTGTGCTCTAATTACTGTGATATAGTAGGACAGTATGGCTACTCTTGTATATTTAGTTCACAGCAGAAAGGGCCAGTACCTGGGCTGAGGTTAGCTGAGCTGTTGCTAGCTATCAGCACTGATGCAGCATCATGGGGTTGTTTCTTCTGAAATTAGATTTTTGTTTGGATCATTCTCTTAATCTGTTTATTTTAATTTTCCACAAGAAGCCATATTTTTGGCATGTGTAACAATGGACATGTAGTAATATTACTGTGTGCATGTAGCAAATCAAATCAACGCCTTTAAACAGGGGTTAAAAAGTGTAACAGCAGGAAAAATGTCTAAGCTTTTACAGGCAGATCAACATACATAAAGCTCTGCTGGGGCACTGTACTGTAGCTCAAACCACACTTTTCTTGAATGTCTGTTAATTTCTCACATACTCACATGCTATAGCAGCTTTCCTTTCTTAGCACACTATTTCCTAAATTTCATGAGTGAGTCAGCAGTATAGTAAGTATACCCTAGATTTACTCACTCAAACTCTAGAGACTGCCGTGTGCGCATACACACGGACGGCAAAGGGGTGCTTCGACTTGTATTTTTGGTAAAACCATGTTGTTTTGACATTTCATTATGAAATAACTCCCACATGATAACAAAGTATGCACATGATACCACGGTGGTAGGCCACATCCACAACGCCAGCAATAATGGGTGGCCTATAGTGAGGAGATTTGCAGCCTATCAGGTTGTGTTTAATATCCTCACCCTTAACACCAAGAAAACCAAAATCAGCACTCCACCATCCCCATGTAATTCTATGTTCAGAATATAGACCTGACCAAACATCATCCCAAAGCTGTTGGACAACCACGCAGGCCCTCAAGTACTAAAGCACCCTCAACACTTGTTCAAGTACCTCCAGTAGCTCCAAAAGGCCAGCAGTCACCCACCTGACCCAATCCTCCATAGCAGAGCTCTGTTTAAAGAGAACAAGAGAATTTAGTAAAGACAAATATATATATATTTTTAAAGAATATCTGTAAATTTGTGATAAAAAATAAAAGATGTTAATGAGTATATCTAACAACAGAGTATGTAAAATAAAAATATATATTTTTTGCAGCCCTGTTGAGTACATTGGAACCTCGGCTTGCGAGAAAAAAAATTGTACTAAATTTTGACTTGAAAAACGAGCTTGGGTTTTGGTTTATGAATACCAAGTATTATGTAGCATGCATGCGCTTCTTGTTTTGACGCCTCATGATCACAACTGAGCCAATGATTCTTCTGCAAAAGTCGCGAAAGGCACGTAAATTTTTGAAAAGCATGTGATTTGTGGCTGAGCTGTAATTGGATCTTTTCAAATCATCCTTGAGGCGCAGCACTGTGTGCACCTGGTTGGTTTATTTGGACCTAACAACTGTTTTATTCTTTATTCTCTGGTTTCTCCAAACAGCCTGCAAAATGTTCAAAATATTGCTGTTATTGTGTTACAAAGTGTAGTTTTAAGAGTTGTTTAGGTGAGAATGCATTTGTGTACAGCTCCAAACCTCCATCGGTTTTTAAAGATAGTGTCTATTTAGAAAAAAATGCGTACTAGACTCTTTGGTGGAGGCTGCTGATGTTTATTTTAAAGTTTTGGCTTTGATGTTAACTACACAAAGCAATGTCTTCCTACCTAGGAGAGCATACTGTTTTTGTCATGTCAGATTGATGGACATGAATCCTCGTCTGTTAAATTTTTGAAAAAAAATTTTTTTGGATTCTGTACGGAGGTGTAGATTTTTTGTAGACAGCCATACATTGTCACCTACATTGTACAATCGTCCCGGAGGGTGTCAACGGCAATGTTGAGTGGTGTAGCTGGTGTAGCTCGTCGCGTTGAATGGCTGCGTTCGCTTGGTCCCACAGTCGTCAACACCTGTGGACCAACTGTTGGGCCAACGGTACCTCAACCTCCAGTTTTTGATGTTCGAAAATTGGAGACTGAAAACCGTGGCATACCTCAAATTAACTTAAATTGGTGGTGGAGGATACATGAAGATTGTACGACAGTTCAGCCCAAATGCGGTAGCGGGCCCAGGAGTGCTGGCGATCGGCGATGAAGCATCTCAGGTAGCACTCAAGTTGTTGGTTGGTCTGTTCTGTCTGACCGTTAGTCTAAGGATGGTAACCGGATGATAGACTACAGGTAGAATCGATCAGAAGGCAGAAGGTTTTCCAGAACCGCGCAGTGAACTGGGGCCCCCTGTCCGAGACGATGTCCTTTGGGAACCCATGCAGGTGGACTAGTGTTCTAGTATCAGCTCGGCTGTTTTCTTAGCTGACGGGAGTCCGGTGAGGGCCACCAGGTGTGCGGCTTTGGAGAACCGTCATGATGTTGTTTTTCCCTCGGAGACAGGCAGGCCCATGATGAAGTCGATGGCAATGTGCGTCCAAGGCCGTCGAGGAACAGGGAGTGGTTGGAGTTCCCCCAGCGTCGGTTGATTCGTGTCCTTAGCCCTGGCGCACACTGGGCACATCTGGACGAACTCATCAATGTCTCTCGCCATGGATGGCCACCAAAAGGCACGCTGTATAAATTGGAGGGTGCGCCGCATGCCGGGGTGTCCGGAGAGAGGAGTGGAATGGCCCCACTGATTGACCTCGGTTTCCAGTGACCCTTACGGCGTTGGGTACATAGAGTCGTCCAGGCGGCACACCTACCGGTTCAGTTTCCGCAGCCTGTGCTCGGGGAACTCTCGTCTCCAAGTCCCAACGGAGTGGTGCAATGATTTTAAATGGTGGGAGGACAGGCGCGGGAGAGTGCGTCGGCTTTGATGTTATTGGACCCCGGCAGTATGATAGATGGAAATTATAGTGTTCAAAGAATAGTGCCCACTGCGTCTGTCTCGGGTTGAGCTGTTCGGATCGTGATCAGGTTCTGATGAATGGCTCTAGTGTCGCCATTCCTGTGGCCAGCAGCTTGCGGTCCCCTACTCCGTATCGCTGCTGAGTGGGGTCAAATTTTTTGGAGAAAAAGCTACAGGGGTGTAGCTTCTGGTCTGGACCTCGCTGGGAGAGAACAGCCCCGGCGCCCACATCCGAAGCATCCACCTCCACAACGAACGGCTTGCTTGCATCTGGATGGAGAAGAATTGGAGCGGTGGTCAATCGATGGCATAGTTTGTGGAAAGTGAAGATGGCGGCAGGGTTGAGTGTGAAGTGATGAGATGATGGTCGAGTCAGGGCGTTTAAAGGTGCTGCAACTGTATTGTAGTCCCGGATAAAGCGACGATAGAAGTTCGCAAACACGAGAAACCATTGAAGTTGATGAGAGTCTTGGGTAGGGGCCAACCTCCAACTTCAGTGGGTCCATGGCCACACCCTGGGGCAAGATGAGAAAAACCCAGGAACGTGATGGAGCGCTCGTGAAAAGGGCACTTCTCCAACTTACAGTACAGTTGATGGGCGAGCAATCTCTTAAGGACCGCCCTGACATGTTGGATGTGTTTGTCGACTGTACGTGTATAGATGAGGATATCGTCGAGATAGACGAATACCCACCGGCCTAACATGTCTTTGAGAACATCATTAATGAATTGTTGGAAAGCTGCAGGGGCATTACAGAGTCCAAATGGGATGACCAAACTTTCATAGTGTCCAGTGGGGGTGATGAAGGCCATCTTCCACTCATCACCCTCTCTGATATGCACCAAGTTGTAAGCACTCCGGAGGTCCAACTTTGTGAAAATGGTGGCACCAGAGAGGGCGTCCAGGGCAGAGTTGGTAAGTGGCAATGGGTGTCAGTTATTGATGGTGATGTTGTTGAGCCCCCGATAGTCGACACTCCCCGAGCGGTCTGGACAGTGAGAATGCGGAAGTCGGCCGTGTAGCGGCTCACGGACGACCCTCCCTGCCGCAGATGATACAGTTTGGAGTCAGTCTCCACCTAAGCGGCAGGATGTTCAAAAGTAAGCTTCAGTTGACGGGTGAATTCATTGTAGTAGTGGGCTATGTCCGAATCGGAGCGAAGAACCGCCGTAGCCCACTCAGCTGCCTGCCCGGATAGCAACAAGATGAGAAGGGCAATGCGCAGCCGGTCTGTGGAGTATCTGGTGGAATTAAACTCAAAAACAAGATCCAAGATCCCACGCAGTTAGAAAAACACTACACATCCCATCCATGCAGCCCCATTTATCTGGTAAAGCCAAATGAACATCAGATGGGGGGGATGGGCTGTGGCGGTGCAGCAGCCACTACGACGGGTGGCGGGCTAGCCGGCTGGGAAGCTGTTCTCCCACCATAGCTCTGCCACCTCGCGGCGTAAGGCTGTGACGTCTTGGACGCTACTACGAAGAGTCGCGACTTCACCGCGCGGCTGCTCAATCAGCTCGGCATGCCTGTGTACCACATCGCAGAGGTGCGCATAATCTGCTGGGTTTACTGCTGATGGCTCAGTCATTCTGTCACGGGCAACTGGAGGTGAACCAGAAGACTCAGCAGTTAGCCCTTGTAGCGTGGACGGCAAACGCGGAAGTAGCGCGAACAGGCAAGATAACCATGCAAGTTATTTTTAGAACTCTTTTCGTCATTGTGAGTGCACTTAAATAAAAGAAGAGTTTTATAAAGGCTATGTCTCACATAGTTTTTTTTTATATAGTTTTTGCACATTCATCTGACAAAACCTGTGGCACAGCCACTTTTTCTCATGCAAACAGATTTTTCTTGCTATGCAAAGGGTTACACATGATAAAATATAAAGGCTCACTTTGTTAACATTTACTTTGCTTAAATTCGATGCAAATAAGATATATAAAATATAAATTCCTAATTTGTACTGTAATTTTAGTACTGTGATTGTAAATTTGTTTAATGCTTCAGTTGTATTTTATTTTAATTTCAGGTAATAAATCTAGGCAGCGGCTAGACAAATTTAAAAAACACAAACTATAAGATGACAAAAAAAAAAAAAACAAATTCAAATTCAAATTTTATTTGTCACATGCACAGTCATACACACGATATTCAGTGAAATGCTTAGGCGACTGCCTGTGACCTTAGAATAAAGAAATGAATATAACAGAAAGTAGAAATAGATTTAACTAAGAATAAGATAATAATAATATATATACACGCATAGCCATGAGGCTAACAGTTACTACAGTGTTGTGATCATCTTTGAGACCTGGATTCCGTCACAAACACATATATATCGTTCTACATCCTGAAGTATCTGCAATCCCGTAAGAACAATGTCTATGTGGACCACAACGCTGCGGCCCAAAGACAACTGTAGTGTATAAGAACACTAAAACCCATGTAACTAACCCTGACTCTTGTGCATCTAACCCTTTGTTTTTAGATTCATAAAACAGTTGTAATGACCCTAGATCATGATATATAGTCTAAAGAACAAATGAAGTTTATTCCATGAAATTCAATTTTATTTGTATAGCGCTTTTAACAATTGTCATTTATATTTAATATAAATTCTTAATTTGTACTGTAATTTTAGTACTGTGATTGTAAATTAGTTTAATGCTTCAGTTGTCTTTTATTTTAATTTCAGGTAATAAATCTAGGCAGTGGCTAGACAAATTTAAAGAATACAAACTATAAGATGACAAAAAAAAAAACCTACACGCATAGCTTTTCTACTTACACATGATAAAATCTAAAGGCTCATTGTGTTAATGTT
Organism: Clarias macrocephalus; assembly: GCA_011419295.1. NCBI lineage: Eukaryota > Metazoa > Chordata > Actinopteri > Siluriformes > Clariidae > Clarias > Clarias macrocephalus. The sequence goes on from JAAGKR010009980.1 coordinate 8,363, forward strand.
TACTTAGCTTAAATTCGATCCTAATAAGATTTTATCTAATTTAAATTTTCACTGTAATTTTAGTACTGTGATTAAGAATTCATTTAACTACAATGTTTCACCTGTTTTATCTGCTACTATGTGCAGCTCTAAAGGAGCTGAGGCTCATTAATCCTTGAGAGAACGAACTAAGGCCTGAGGCGTCAATCTATAGTTATATAGCGCCACTCAGTGGTAAAAGCCAGCAAACGCACAAACTCAAATGCTGGCGCCATGAGGCGCAGCAGTAAAACTAGAAAACCGCTTGAGTACCATCTGTAAAAAACACAAACAAACACTATCACAGTAGTTGATGATTTAATTTAATTTAAATTTTAATTTAATTTAGTTAAGACAAATTACTTTTTCTGTCCTGCTAACAGGGACAGATAACACACGACAAAAGGCTGTTATGGTGCAAAGTGAAAACAGTGCAAATGAGCTTTTAGTTTGTTTAAAGTGACATATGTATTCAGTTCTTTATTGCTGAGCTGAGGTATTGAACAGTGAACAGACCAAGGCTTCAAAAGTGATAGATGCAGGTAAGTGTGTGTGAAACAGTCCAGTGTATTACATTATTATACTGTTTTATTGTACTTTGCGGTAAACACAAAATCAACTTCAGGTGTGTCATTGTGCTGACCAGAAGTATGTAGAGATCCTGTCGTCACTCCGGCGTCTCTGCTGGTAGAGTATGGAGACACTGCTGAAGTGAACTGCTTTATACCAAGTAACTCTGTGACGCCATACATTCTGGGCTGGGAGTCTAAATTATCACAACTGGATACAAACACTGAAAGTTTGATGTGGAAGGTGGACAGGCTGACAAATTGGGAGGAAGCTGACTATCTCATGTGTTACCTCGAAACAGCAACTGATCAGTGTGTGAGTCGTGTAAATCTCACCATTTACAGTGAGTACCACCATCTCATAAAATCTCAGTACTTTCTTACTGTGTGCACATTTATCATATTCGATATGATTTACTGTGTACAGTGTGTGTGTGTGTGTGTGTGTGTGTGTGTGTGTGTGTGTGTGTGTGTGTGTGTGTGTGTGTGTTTACAGAGAGACCAGACAATGTGACGCTGAGCTCTGTGTCTAATGTGTGGATAGCGGGAGATCAGACAGAGCTGATGTGTCAGATTGAAAACGTCGGTCCTGGACGTAAACTCAGTGTACACTGGAGCAGATCCGATCCGAAGCAAAACCAAACTTTCTCACTATTCAATAATACGCTACCTTCAGACTTGGTAAATGAGATGAAAAACGTGAGCGTGACAGTGAACCTGAACGTTACGGCCAGACTTGAGGATGACGGAGTGCAGTACAAGTGTGCAGCTGTGCTGAATCTGGACCCAGTTCCGGTCGTGGCCGAATCACAGCCAATCACCATCACTGTACACTGTGAGTCTGTGACATTTTTATAGTATCTGTAAACAACTAACAAACATTAGCACTACATCAAGGTCAAGGTTATTCCTGACTGTAAAGTTCACCTGCACTGCTCATAACTTCCAGGTAACCATGAAAAAATAAATCAAGAACATTTTCTGCCCCAATTTCATAATGAAATTGCCTTAAATTGCCTATAGACTATAAGTAATTTACTTTAATTACTCATGTTTTCTGTTTTTATGTTTCTCTCTCCTTTAGCTGGGCAACCTCCACTCATTTGTATCTGGGAAATTATTAGTTTGCTAACAGTTGTTACTACAGTGTTGTGATCATCTTTGAGACCTGGATTCCGTCACAAACACATATATATTGTTCTACATCCTGAAGTATCTGCAATCCCGTAAGAACATCTAAACATACTTCAAGACAACATCTAAACATACCAGCTCACCATAATACTCTACGTCCATGAATCCTCCAGATCTGCTTCCTTACCTAAAGCAGATCAAAAATGCTTGGCTAAATAGACTTAAACACTGAGACTGTGTCTGAGTCCTGAACATTAATTGGACGGCTATTCTATAATTTTGGGGCTTTGTAAGAACAAGTTCTGCCCCCTGCTATAATTTTCATGATACGTGCACTGCAAAAAAAAAAACTGTTGTTTTTACAGGAAAACGCTGGCAGCTGTGGTTACCAAGGAAATTCCTGTAAAAAATACAGTAGCACAGTAGATAACTTTACTGACACAATATGTAAATTGATTTACAGTGAATTAAATCACGGCTGACTCACATTAAAAACTTGTTAAGTCTACAAAAAAAACTTGTTTATTTATATACAACAGAGTTATGCAAAATTGACTATTTCCTGTATTTATTACATGTAATAATTGCTTAATGTGCATCAATAGATGATGCAATTAACATAGAAATATCAAACAAAACTCATTTTAACCAGTAAAACAACAGTAAAACTGTCATGCGCACTCCTAACGCGGCCGGCACGAGGACCCGGAAGTAAGACGGTCGCGATTCAGGAAGCATAAAAGGAGACAAGATGGCGCATTACATCGCTCAGTCATTGAGTTGCCCATGCTATCGCCGACGCTCTGTTCGCCTAATCGTGAGTACTCACCTTCTTGGGTTTCGCTTTCGATTGAGTGTGTGTTATTAGAACGCGGGTTTATTTGTGTAAGCTCTTGCTCTCGTTCCGAGAGAGTTCTAAGAATAAACAGCGTGGTTATCCTGCCTACTCGCGCTACTTCCGCGTTTGGGTTTACCATCTACGCTACAGGGCTAACTGCTAGTCTTCTGGTCCGTCTCCGTGTGTTTGTGACAAAAACTTTGCATTTTAAATGGAGATGTTCTGTATATTATACATAAAAGCTATTCTTAATATGCTCAATTTTTATGTTTTAATAATGAAGTTATTGTGGTAAATCTCAAAAACACATCTTGAGAAAAGACAAGAGAGGAAAATATAACTTGAGAAATTTATTTAACAGCCATCGTCAATAGTTGTGAACAACTATATGAATTGTATGAACTGTGATGAAGTTTGAAACAAAGTTTTTGTGCCAGCACGCAACAATAATCCACACTCTCCCTGTCTGGAATGTTCCACAGTATGGCATACAACTTATCTCCATGGAGACAATCAGGTGATGCCAAAAGGCCAAGTTACAGGTTAGGTTTACAGATCTACAGACGAGCCCCCTCACGTTTGTTAAAGTATTTTTTGTAATAAAAAAACAGTTCTAATTGAATAAATGCAAGATATATAAGTCTTATACCATATTGTGAAACATTCCCGCAAAGAAAGAACATCTTCATGAAACAAGCAGGTGGCGGACTTGCTACCAGAAAAAGAGAAAAAAAAAAAGTTAGTGCACCTTTAAGATTAAAAATTTTATATATTATAGTGCCTTAAACATAACACACTTTGTGGATATAACAAAGAGAAAACTAACAGTACCTCTTCTCAAACAAACAGAGAAAGTTAGTGCACCTTTAATACTTAAAAAGTAAATAAATAAATAAATTATATAGCGCTTTAATAAAACAATACACATTGCGGATATAAAGCGGAACCTAACAATACCTTTTCTCAAACAAACAAAAGTTAGTGCATCTTTAAGACTTAAAAAAAAAAAATTCTATGTTTTGATAAACATAGTACACATTGTGGATTTATAGCGAAAACTAACAGTACCTCTTCTCAAACAAAGAGTCAGAGTCCACAGAAAGAGTCCATATTTAGACTTAACGCCACTCGTGATCGGAGAGTTCCTGTATCAGGGTGAGGACTCGAGGGTTCACGTTGAGACGGCGCTTGGAGTTTTTATTCTCTACTTTGGTTCCTTTTTCTGGGTTTATCGAGAAAAAACACCTGTAGAACAAAAGCATATCAATCATTTTAATTGCTCAGTTACAAAATAAATAAATAAAAGAATACAAGAAATAAAATGCACACTACCGATCAAAAGTTTGGAAAGTGTATCATTTAGATTTTTTTTTTAAAGAAGTCTCTTCTGTTCAACAAGGCTGAATTTATTTGATCCAAAATACAGCAAAAACAGTATTATTGTGAAATATTTTTACAATTAAAAATAACTTTCTATTTCAATACATTTTAAAATGCAATTTGTTTCTGTGATTCAAAGCTGAATTTTTAGCATCATTACTCCAGTCTTTAGAGTCACATGATCCTTTAGAAATCATTCTAATATGCCGATTTGCTATTCAAGAAACACTTATCAATGTTAAAAACACTTATTAATGAATTATGTAAATCAATAAAGTTCAAAACAACAGCATTTATTTGAAACAATGCTTTTGCAACATTATAAATGTCTATACGGTCACTTGATGAATTTAATGCATCCTTGCTGATTAAATGTGTTAATTTAAGTTCTTTCCTAGAAATAAATAAATAAATAAATAAATAAATAAATATAATCTTACCAACCCAAAACTTTTGAACGGTAATAAAATGTTGCAAAAACTTTCCATTTCAGATAAATACTGTTCTTTTGAACTTTGTATTCAAATAATAGAAAAAAACACTGTTTAACACTGATAATAATCAAATGTTTCTTGAGCATCAAATCATATTAGAATGATTCCTGAAAGATCACATGACTCTGAACTTTGAGCATTTTAGTGATGCTCAAAATTGAGCTTTGCATCACAGGAATAAATGAAAATATATTCAAATAGAAAAGTTATTTTACATTTTAACAATATTTCACAATACAACAGCTTTTTTTGTATTTTTAATAACATAAATGCGGCCTTGGTGAGCAGAAGACACTCCTTTCAAAAACAATAAAAATAGTACACTTTCCAAACTTGCCAAGACCGAACCAAGAGGGTTGACTCTCTGGGTTTGACTCTCAGTCTTGAGTTCCGGCCTTAGTTAAGGTCCAAATTAAGACCAGGACTTCTGAGAAATGAGTAAGCCACTCTACTACTCACCTCTGAAGAAACTCCAGAGTTGAAGCCAGCTCAGATGGATAGTGAATATTAAAACAGTAGTAGCTCCCGAACATGAGGCACAATGCAGAAATGAAGGAGGAGATGTTTGTGTTGATAAGGTTCCGATCCAGACTCAGCATGTACCTTGTGGAGGAATAGCAGGACTGTCCTATGAACAAATTATTTAACAGGTTATATATTAATAAGTGCTGCACTCACATGACAAATTCTATAAACAGTGCAATTAAAAAAAAAAAAATAAATAAAAAAGAGATATGAAACTGACTTACCACAGACAATAAGAACGGGTGTCAGAGGCACTTGCTCCAGTTGGACCTCTTCTGCCAGACAGGTATCTTCTACATGGAATAACATGGACTCCTCCTTCTCATCAAAGTAACTGAGCAGAAGCAGGATCATCTCTATCACATCATCTGAACAGCCACTCTGTAGTCCCCGCATCCTCTGAAGCCTTGCATAATTCTGAAGGAATTTCTTGCTCTTGTTGACACAAACTGTGGTCATGTAGTCGAGAAGCCTTTTTCCTTTCAAATCCAAATTTCGTGTGAATGTCTCTTTGAGGTCAATCCCAGTGAGTTCCATAAAGTGAACTGACATGCCAAGTTCATCAAACAAAAACGGCCACTCCTCTCTAAGGCATTTGATACTTTTTCCCTGGTTGACATGTTGACGCTGTGTGTAAAATGTGGACTTCATTAAACATTTTACCTCCTCTGGATTGCCATCAAAGTGTTGGAACATCACCTTGAGTTTTTCCATCTTTTGCTGCTGGCTCACTTGAGTTTCTTCAAGGGGCAGAAATTTTACATTCCATTTAATGCATCCATAAGTATCCTGCATTGCTGCTCTCTCTTCTAATGGGATCTCGTCTGTTTGGTCCGAGTCATCGGTCTGATGTTTTCTTTTTCTTATTTTGGGTGTTGAAGTGCGCCTCACATTTTCAATTCTGTTTTGCAACTGTTTGACAAGGGAATAGTAGCCTGTTCCAACAATATCACCCTCTATTACATCTTGGAGAGAACTGGGATATTTTGCCACCATTTTTGTTGCAACATCAGTTGAATGCTTTTTACCAACATGAGGGCATTTTTGCATCATCTCAGTCACAACAATCCGGACCATTTGCCTCCTTAGTTTTGGGCCAGGCCTCTTTCCCCTCTCTAAAGCCTGCATCACTTCCTCAGGAAATTTACTCCATGGAATTTCAAAGTTGACGTCCCACTGTGTGTCAAGTCCTGGGCTGCTGGAGGAGCTTGACGATGAACTTTGGGGTGAAGCAGAGAGCGATGGCAGTGATTGGGTAGGTGAGGCTTCCACAGATGATGGTGAACTCTTCTCAGGAGTGTGGTCTTTAAATGGCAAAAAAATAACATTGATTCACACAGTAAAATTTCTCATAATGTCCATGTCTGCTTTTGATTTGGAATAGTTGTGAGGTGGTGTACAGTGTTTTTACTTACATTTCCATTTCCAAGCAGAAAGAAGCTTTCTGGCTTCTATAGGTCTTAATGCTGTCATCAAATCAGCCTCCGTTACGAAGCGTAGATCATCATACGTCTCGACTCCAATGGACTGCAAGTGCTCTTCCAGGGTGTTTTTGTTTACTGCTTGTAGTTGTGGTAGAACTTCCATGATGGCGACATCTAGGAAGGTTCGCTCTGAGTCAGTCATATTTACACTGAAGACAAAATGGCACCTTCAAACAAAACAGAAAATATATACAGTACATAAACTTAACAGAGCAGGGACATGCATTAGGCAACATATTAATGTCAAATTATTTACAGCAAGAAGTGAGCTTTAATTGGAATTTATTTTTCCACAATACTGTGTTTTAGTGGAATGACTTGGTATCCATCAAGAATGTATGATACCAAAGGATAGAAATCGGGCAGGTCATTAATGTTGATGCACCGTAACCCAAGACTGTCCTTTGTCACAGAATACAGATGGTATTCTGAGAGGAAGGTGCCTTTGTGGATATCCATCAAAACATACACAGATGTGTCATTATGAATCAAGATGAGTAGAAGTTCACCAAACTCCAAATACTCATCATTTCTGTACACAAGAAACTGTCCTTTTTTATATGCAGTGCCCTTGTACTGAATGTCTGTGGTAACTGTGGTATTGCTTTCTGAAAAGGCTAACTCCCTGACTGCATGTTTAATAGTGTTACTGTAGAGGTTGGGATAAAACGCACAGCTGTCCTTCACTTGCAGTAGTTTACCGCATTCTTGCCCAGCTAAAAGATATGCCTGATACATCTGATGACGTTCTGACAAAGTTTGACAAATGTTTTTGAAGTTTTTCAAGTGTCTGGCACATCTTTTAAAATAACTGTGCTTACTTTCAAACCTAAGCGTCCATAACCTAATCAATGGACCAAATTTCAAGATCAGTGCTGAATAATGGCGCAAATAGTGGTGCTTGGGTTTTAGTTGCACTTCAGGAAAGAACATCTTTCTCAACTCCAAATATTCTTGGATCAAAATATCAAGATATGCTATCTGGGACAAGGAAATGTTCTGAGCACAAATAAGATCCACAATGTCTTTTAGCTGGAGAGCTAACTGCCATACTTCATCCTCATGATTTTGCACTTTGTCACCAACCAAAACTGGTAGCAATCTCAAAAGGTTCCAGTTTTGAATGGCTTGACCTGATAACTTGGCTCCATCCGTGTTGACAGCACATGGCTTTGTGAGTGCTTCAGATCCTTTGTACTTTAACTGTTTGATGCGCCTGTTTAAGAGAGAGTATGTGAACCATTTTTTCTTTTTTATAATGTTCTTCAGGTACAGTGTTAGATCATATGACAAGACTCCTTCAAAGAGGTCATGACCTAAACAGGGCGGGAGACCAGGCTGGGATACGTGAAAAGACTCAAGGGCATTAAAGATAGAGTTTACTTTTATCCCTTTGACATCTTGGATGTTTTCAGCCTGGAGATCAGCAACAGCTGCGTCATACGTCTCTGGGGTGCGTAGAGGACCACAGACGTTCGGATCAGCCACAAATTCACTTCTTGTGATTTCACAGTACCTGCAAAAATACTGAGAGCGGCTGAAGTTCTCTGTAAACCCACCTATGCAGTGAGAACCCAAGTTATCCCCAGCAATGCAGTAAAGACCCCCTTTTACCATTTGTCCATCTACATTTATTCCATCTGTCTCCAAGAATTTCAGATCTGCCAACAACCTTGAGAAAACTTTGGCTACTCCAAAACGCTTAAGGTCATCCTCAACACACAACAAGACTAAAAACATATTATCAGTATTGGAACGCAAATGAATGGGTAAATTTGCTAACGAAATATAGACTGCAAGAACTTTGTGCATCTTTTTAGCAGACCCCAGAGGATTCACAATTTCAAATGAATCTTGGTACAAAATCAGTTTGAGGCTTTCAGGGTTTTCACCGAAGAACTGGTGGCATTTGAAATTTTGTCCATCATATAAATCTGTAAAAACGTCTACATCAGGATCTCCAAACTGTTGTGACTGTGTATTCCTCCCTAAACATGACTGTAAAAAGCTCTTCAGAGTTTCTGCTACTGGAATGTAGTAAGCAAATTTTTGTGTCATGTTTTCATCCATTCCCAGTGCCACTTTTTGGGGTTCTGTATAATGAAACATTTTTGTGAATGTCTGATTTCTAGAGTATGTAGTTCTTAATTGGTCCTGATGACAGGCAGAGAACAGATCTGACTCTTTAATGCAGTCACAGATTTTAGAGACTGCTTCATCTGATAGGTTCATATTTTTTTAAAAAGAACTTACTCTAGTTATTGTATAGGCTTGACCCAACTCGTGCACATTCTGCATTTCCTCAACAATAGTCTGTATAGTTGAGGCAGGAATTAGCAGCTGTCCTTGCAGTTTAAGGTAAAAGAGACACATGTTTCTGACATAAGACTGACCATCATTCTCTGGCATATCACTGGCTGCACTAGCTGTTGGCATGGCTTCATGTGTGTTTTCTGAATCATCTGTACTGGAAATGACATCTGGGGGCTGAGGGCGAGTTTCCCTGTACATGTTATCGATGCCATCAGGGGAGCATGCTTTATGCTTTCTACACATGTGAGAAGTAAATGATGACTTTTTTGTAAACACGTGATTACAACCACTTACTGGACATGACACAGACCTGCCCTCTCCAATATGATCATTTAAGTGAGACACAAGCTCTTTCACCGTGTGAAAACGGCGGGCACATAATGAAACCGCGCATTTTAAATCCGCAACAACCGCTATAGGAGCAGCTTGCGGTGCATCGTGCACACGATAAAAATGGCCCTTGAAAGCTGAGTAAGTGGTAAATGTTTGACTACAGTTGGCGCCAACACATTTAAAAAGACAACGGGGCTCATTCCTATGCACTTTGCAATGTAGTACATAGCCTTTTAATGTATCCAGTTTCTTCTTACAAAAGACACAGGTGATCATTTTTGGGATTTCAAGAGTTTGCCTGTGCTTTTCAGCTGAACCACAAGTTATCACGCATTGATGTAGCCAGTTTACACCATGTGCTTGCATGTCTCGAAAAATGTAGGCTAAATACTGTGAAACGTACCGTGCAAACTTTTAATTTTCCAATTGAACAGCAACAGACCCTCTAAAAATGTATTATTATTATTGTAGATACAAACTTTTAGAAGACACTGTTCCGAAGACTTCTGCTGTGCCTCTGTTTTCTTTCTAGAAAGCGCTGCTCTGGCTCACTCGTTATTGACGTCAGCCGCAGGTGAGCGTCTCACGTCATTATCCAATCAGAGACGAGCTTATCTGTGAACTATGAAATTCAAAATGAGCAGACTCAGTGGCAGAGCACAATGAGAGAGGAAAGTACAAGTCTGTGGTTAGAGGAGGCACTGGTTGTTTAGCCTGTGATAATGAAACAATGCTCAAAACAATGCTGAAATAACTTATAAATAGAAAACCAGTAGGCTAAGTATAGCATTACAATTTAAAGACTAAAAGAAACATAAAGCATAGTAGGATTATGGTTATGACTGAACAGAAGTGTTACTTTGCACAGGCCTCAATAATTGTAATTCCTTATACACATCCTCTATAAATAGAGTAGGATTTAAATCATAAAGTGATGATAGTGAAGGCACTGTTTGGTTGTTTAGCCTGTGATAATGACACAATGCTCAAATTATTACTATTGTTTTATCAATAGGCCTATGTAGAAAACCAGTAGTCTAAGAATTACATTAAAATTTTAAGACTAAAAGAAACATAAAGCATATAAGGATTAGGACTGAACAGTACATATTACTTTGCATATCAATAAATTTAATTTCTTATACACACTCTACAATATGCTACAAAAAGCCTGAATTATAAAAACAATGTTATTATAATTGGTGACATAAAATTAAATTTGCATCAATCATGTTAAAAGTACAGCATAAATTTGTATAGTGACTTACTTTAGTTGTATTTTAAGAACAACTGACTAAAATTTTAGTTTTTACAATATTTGCATGTCAAATGAACAAAATTGTTTTTGTTATGAGTATTACAGTATTTCTCTGTTTTTTACACCAATCTTTGTAGTTTTAACAAAGAAATTTGGTTATAATCGCATATCGTTGTTGTAAATATAACAAAACATTCTGTTTAATAGTTTACAAAAGTTCACTGTGATTTAAACAAAAAAATATATGTTTTTGCATTCACAATACTTTTCTGTAGGAATTTTACATTGTTTTCCTGTAAATCTCACAGTCATTTTTTACAGTGTGGTACTGACAAGCAGCCTGCATCCTTTGATTGAAGTAGGCGTGGTGGGTCATAAGACACTAGCAGTTCACTCAGATACTGTGACACAAGACCATTTAATGCTTTATACATCAAAAGTAGTATTTTAAAATCTGAGGAAGCAGGCAAAGAGAAAAAAGCAGTTGGACTAAAACTGAACCAACTGATCTCAACTAGAGAACATGCAAAATAGTCACCATTTAAATCTATAAACTGATAACGATCTGTCAACCAGGAGAGGGCGGTTTCCTTAATTCCTACTACATTTTCCAATCTGTGAAAAAGAATACTATGATCAGTGGTGTCAAAAGCTGCACTGAGGCATAGTGACGCAACCCTGATCAGAGGCCAGTAGGAGGTCATTTACTACTTTAACAAGTGCTGTCTCTGTGCTGTGATGAGGCCTAAATCCTGACAGATCATTGCTATGCTATTTATATGTAGATATGAAAATAGCTGCTCCGTTATTATCCTTTTGAGAATCTTAGAGATAAAGGGGTTTGATATCGGCCTATAATTGGACAGCTGGCGGGGATCGAGGTCAGACTTCTTAATTATCGGTTTAATAATTGCTCATTTAAAAGATTTTGGAACATACCCAATGCTGAGTGAAGAGTTAATTATTTTCAACAGGGGTTCTGTTATTGAACAAAAAAAAGTGTCAGTATATTATATAATACAAATGTTGATGATTTTGCAGAAGAGATGAGTGACATTAGTTCATTCTCTTCAAGGGGAGTAAAGTATTCTATGTTCTGAAGTGATGTGGTTAGTTTATCATTTGTATCAATTAAATTGTCTGGTTTCAAAGCTTGAATTTTTTGCCTAATATTTACAATTTTGTTATTGAAAAAGTTTGAGTCCATCGCTACTGTATGTCTTTGTTGTTGAGATTTCTGAAGTGCTCTTATTTCTAGTTAATTGTGCAAGGATATTAAATAAAAATTAAATTAAAATCTTTGTTACTTTCTATATGAGTGGAGAGATACATCGAGCTAGCAACACACTCAACAAAATAACTCTTTGAATGAACTTAATTAAATCATGGAAAGAATTTCCATGTGATTTAATGGCTTTCTTTCTGCATTTAGCCATTTTTAGCAACTCCCATGTTCTTAGGTTCAGTCAAATTAATTTATTAGGTTAATGTTACTTATTTACTACAGCTGTGTCCAACATAATTTAATACTGTTTTAATTTAAAACAACATAGTTTAAGGTTCATCCAATATAAATGAATAGGGTTGGTACAACAAATTTTTGAGTTGTAAATTAAGTTGTTCCAACTCAAGTAAATTTAGTTGGCACAACAGAATCGCCTAATACTGAAAGAAAGCAATTTAATCACATGAAAAATCTTTCCAAGATTTAATTAAGTTAATTCAAAGAGTAACTACAATGTAAAAATAATAGGAATCTTTTCTAATTTATATAGAATTTAAGTGAAACTATTGGCAGCAGAGATCTTCAAAATCCAGACAGGCCAGTTAATTCAACTTACTACCAGCTCCAGTGGGTGGATTAAGGTGTTGGTGAATTAAAGACTTTGCTGAACACTGGCCAGCCATGACTGGAGTTGAAGAGCCCTGGTCAACATAATTCTGTGAAAGAAAGAAGCAGAAGACAAAAAAATTAAACACCAAGAGAAATGTTTTGTACTTTATAACTGTACTTTATGACTTTTAAATATGACAGACAGAACCGGTTGGTCAGGAAACTCTTGAAGTCAGATGCAGCCAGAGGACACTTTTCATTCACAAACTGCTGTGAAAAAAATATAGAGGTAAAAAAATATATAGAGGTAAGAAAAAATTCACGATACTTAATTTCCCAAATGAAAAATACTTATCCTTTGTTCCTATCGCTTCACAACTCATGAGAACAGATCGAAACCAGAACCGAACCGCAGAGTAAGCACGCATATGTAACCGTCTGTATTTTAAGTGTGATTAAAAATACAAGAAATACACAAAATAATGTGACCAGCTTGAACAGCTGTCCTCTTTTGACTGGCCAATCAGCTCCCCCCAGCACTGCTTGGGTGTGGCCAAAGACAGGAGTCAAACGCGCTTCCAGCCACCGTTGGCTGACCACCTTAAAAATCAGCTTTCTTTGTTTTCTGTGACTTGCAGTAGAACATGTTAAATGTCTCTTTTTTTATGTACAAGATTGGTGCTTCCTCAGGGTGTTTAGCGCAAAAATGAAAATACCTCCATTTTCTGTAAACAAACTAGTGAACATTCGGCACTCCATCACATGTGTGTCTGTGTGTGTGCATGCGTTTCTCTCCCAGCTGGCAAGTGGGTCAGAGGTGACCAGCAAGCATATTGTTAAGTTAGGAGGACACACCAAGCAATTACTTCTGATTTTTAAGCTGCATTCTTAACACTGCAGCACACTGTAACACACTGCAGCACTCTGTAACACACTGCAGCACTCTGTAACACACTGTAACACACTGCAGCACTCTGTACCACACTGCAGCACTCTGTAACACACTGCAACACTCGGTTACACACTGCAGCATTCTGTAACACATTACACCACACTGTAAAACACTGCAGCACACTGTAACACACTGCAGTATTCTGTAACACACTACACCACACTGTAAAACACTGCAGCACTCTGTAACACACTGCAGCACACTGTACCACACTGCAGCACCCTGTAACACACTGTAACACACTGCAGCACTCTGTAACACACTGCAGCACACTGTAACACACTGCAGCACTCGGTTACACACTGCAGCATTCTGCAACACATTACACCACACTGTAAAACACTGCAGCACTCTGTAACACACTGCAGCACTTTGCAACACACTGCAGCACTATGTAACACACTGCAGCACTCTGTAACACACTGCAGCACTCTGTAACACACTGCAATATTCTGCAACACATTACACCACACTGTAAAACACTGCAGCACTCTGTAACACACTGAAGCACTTTGCAACACACTGCAGCACTATGTAACACACTGCAGCACTCTATAACACACTGCAGCACTCTGTAACACACTGCAATATTCTGCAACACATTACACCACACTGTAAAACACTGCAGCACTCTGTAACACACTGCGGGACACTGTAACACACTGCAGCACATTGTAACACACTGCAGCACTCTGTAACACACTGCGGCACTCTGTAACACACTGCGGGACACTGTAACACACTGCAGCACATTGTAACACACTGCAGCACTCTGTAACACACTGCAGCACTCTGTAACACACTGCAATATTCTGTAACACACTACACCACACTGTAAAACACTGCAGCACTTTGTAAAACACTGCAGCACTCTGTAACACACTGCAGCACACTGTAACACACTGCAGCACATTGTAACACACTGCAGCACTCTGTAACACACTGCGGCACTCTGTAACACACTGCGGCACTCTGTAACACACTGCAGCACACTGTACCACACTGCGGCACTCTGTAACACACCGCGGCACTCTGTAACACACCGGCGGCACTCTGTAACACACCGCGGCACTCTGTAACACACTGCAGCACACTGTACCACACTGCGGCAGTGTAAAACTTTGTAACCCACTGAAACCAATTGTTACACAATGTAGCGAATTGGAACATGTGATGACTCACACTTGCGCGACACAGAATAAGAATGAAGCTAATTTACAGAGTTCCTTTCGAGAGAAACACAGAACGTGTAAAGCAACTGCGAAATGACTATGTGCACATAAGCTATAGTGTCATTGGTTCTGAATTTGGAAGTGCATACTGTAGTGCTGTGCATGGGCCTGAAGTGTTGCATTTGTTTTGTCTTGTCCAGAGAGTGATGGAACTAGAAGCAGATGCCACGGGACATGAGCTACTTTTTGTAGATGAGGCCGGTTTTAACCTCAGTAAAACCAGGAGACGTGGCAGGAACCTTATTGGACACCGTGCCATCATCAGTGTCCCAGGACAACGTGGTGGTAACATAACCATATGTGCAGCTATAAGCAAAAATGGTGTTGTTCACCATCATGCAACCATAGGCCCATACAACACTGCACACATTATTGCATTCCTGGACACCTTACATGACATACTCACTGTTCAGAGACCAGAGCAAACCCGATATGTCATCATATGGGTCAATGTTAGTGTCACGAGCAACCGAGGGACGAACACAGCAGCCTTAGCAGTTAGCCCGTGTTGCGTGGACGGTAAACCCAAACGTGGAAGCAGCGCGAGTAGGCTACCATTGGTGAAGTGATGAAGGGTTTGAGCTGGGAGATGTGGAATATCGGGTGGATCCGGAGCGCCGCAGGCAGCTGGAGCCGGTAGGTGACAGGACTGACACGGAGGGTGATGCGATATGGACCGATAAATCTGGGGGAAAGCTTTTTGGACTCCGTGCGGAGGTGTAGATTTTTTGTGGACAGCCACACCTTGTCACCTGTGTGGAACATTCGTCCCGGAGGGTGTCGACGGCGATGTTGTGAGATGTAGCGGGTGTTTGCGCGCTGGATGGCCTCCTTGGCTTGAATCCAGGACCGTCGACACCTTCGGACCAACTGTTGGGCCGAGGCTACTTCAACCTCCGGTCCTTGGTGTTCGAACATCGGAGGTTGGAAACCCTGGCATACCTCAAATGGACTCAGCTTCGTGGCGGAGGAAACGTGGAGGTTGTGTGAGAGCTCCGCCCAAATGAGGTAGCGAGCCCAGGAGCGCTGGCGGCCAGCAACGAAACATCTTAGGTAGCGCTCCAGTTGTTGGTTGGCCCGTTCCGTCTGACCATTCGTTTGGGGGTGGTAGCCCGAGGAGAGACTGCAGGTAGAATTGATCAGACGGCAGAAGGCCTTCCAGAACCGTGCAGTGAACTGGGGCCCCCTGTCCGAGACGATGTCCTTAGGGAACCCATGCAGACGGACTACGTGCTCTAATATCAGCTCAGCTGTCCTCTTAGCTGATGGGAGTCCGGTGAGGGCCATCAGGTGCACAGCTTTGGAGAACCGATCCACTATGGTCATGATGACGTCTTTCCCATCTGATGCTGGCAGGCCCGTGATGAAGTCGAGGGCAAAGTGCGTCCAGGGTCGACGGGGGACTGGGAGTGGTTGGAGTTCCCCCGGTGTTGGTTGATTGGAGGTCTTGGCCCTGGCGCACACTGGGCACGCCCGAACGAACTTCTCGACGTCCTTGGCCATTGAGGGCCACCAGAAAGCGCGCTGGATGTATTGGAGGGTGCGCTGTGTGCCTGGGTGCCCCGACAGCGGCGAGGAGTGACCCCATTTGATGACGTCGGCCTTGATTTTCCTGGGTACGAAGAGTCGTCCAGACGGGGCCCCTGCCGGTTCGGTCTCCGTGGCCTGTGCCTGGCGGACCCTCGTCTCCAATTCCCAACGGAGCGGGGCGATGACTCTGGAAGGTGGCAGGACAGGC
>JAAGKR010009981.1:5000-24458 GCA_011419295.1 Clarias macrocephalus
GTCAGACTCGAAGCTGTGCATCTTTGAGGTTCCTGGGTCACGTCGATTATTTCCCTGTAGCGGCGCAGCACAGGTGTTGTTTATTCCTCTCCGGATTAGACACTAGATCACTTGTTCGTTACTCATCAATTAAACACCAACAACATGCTGAGATCTGTTAAAGAGATATGCATAAATGACAGGAGAGGTCAGAGGTGTGTGTGTGTGGGATTGTGTGAAGGTCAGCAGTGAGATACAGATGATTCGTTTAGTGGAGATCATGGTTCCTGCAGCCGCCTCGCGCCAAACTAGAGCCTCTCCTGCTGTTTCATTGCCTTCACAGACGATGAACAAGTGTGTGTGTGTGTATGTGAGCACGCATGTGGAGGGGAAGGTCAGGTAGAAAACAGAAGGGCAACAGAAGAGTGCGAGTTAAACGAGTCTCTGGTGCGTCAGTGAAGCGTCTGTAAATGCTCTGAATCACTCTTCCACAAATGTGCAGAGTAAAAAACACACACACACACACACACACACACACACACACACACACACACACACACACACACAGCTGGTTTAATGAACTCCATGACAGAGTCTTTGTTTTGGGATCAGACAGTGTTAAAGTGACATCTACTACTAGTGGGAATTAAGTCTGTCTGCACCTCTGCGGCTGTCTGTCTCTCCGTCTGTCTCCCTGCCCCTTTGTTGTTTCTTTCTCAACCTGTGTCTGTTTGTCTCTCTCTCGACTGTCGATCTGTCTTTCCGCCTGTGTCTGTTAGTCTTTCACTCTGACTGCCCGTGTCTTTCTCATTCTCCCTGTCTGAGTCTGCCTGTCTCTCTGCCTGCTGGAGCTTGTCTTGTCGGTGTCTGCCTATTTGTCCCTCTCACCACTTCTCCCAGTCTTTCTGCCGACCTGTCTGCGTTGGTCTCTCTCTCTCTCTCTCTCTCTCTCCCCGTCTTGGAGTCTTTCTCCATTTGTTTGTCTCCTTCTCTGTCTCTTGCTCTTATTTTATTTAGTTTCTCTGTTTCCCTGTTGGAGAGACAGACAGACAGACAGACAGACAGACAGACAGACAGATGAATGAATGGTCACCTTGAGAGTGAGTAACTCCTCTAACTGCTGGATTTTCTTCTCAGCTGCTCTACTACTGCTTGGAGAGACAGACCTGGAACACTGAGACAGAGACAGAGAGAGAGAGAGAGAGAGAGAGAGAGAGAGAGAGAAAAGTAAGTTGATGATGCGAATAAATGAAGTCTGATACAGGAGAATGTGTGTGTCTGGGTCTGATGACGACATCACCTGATGGTCAGATGTAAAATGACAGACCAGAGATAGGAATGTCTGTCTGTCTCTCTCAAACACACACACACACACACACACACAATACGATAAACTGTATCTCATCGCTGATGGCCCTCTGTGCGTGTTTGTGTGTCACATGATCACAGAAGGACACACACACACACACTCAACATCACATGATAGACTATAGTAAGATACTTCTTACTGTAGTGAAAGAAGATCTGAAATGTCCTGATGACACACACACACACATTCATGAAAGTATGCGTTAAGTAGAGTCAGGTGCAGCAGTGTGACTGTGTGTGTGTGTGTGTGTGTGTGTGTGTGTGTGTGTGTGTCTACCTGCTGTGTGCATGTTCCACAGCTCTGAGTCTCAGAAGGCGGGGGTTGAGACACACACTCCTGACCCTCTGCAGCCTCCACACACTCCTGCTCAGTCTTCTGCCCCAAACACAAACACACAATAGAACAGCTTATTACACTTAATTAAATGTTATATTTATCACGCAATTGTACTATACTTTGTAGTAAATATACTATAAATATAAACTTTATGGGATATAATAACTATTCTAACATGCTTGGTTCTGCACTGGTCCGGTGTGGTCCTGTCAGTTGTGTTCTGGTCCTGTTTCATTCTAATCTGATCTGTTCGGGTCCCATCTACTCAGTTCTCATCTGTAAGCGAGTGTAAGGGTTTGAGTGACTTTGACGTGGGCCAGATTGCGATGTCTAGACAACTGGGGCAGAGCGACTCCAAAACTGCAGCTCTTATGGGATGTTTTGCGGAGGTCAGGACATATCGAAAGTGGTCCAAGGAAGGTGAACCGGTAAGACTGGTGATGGGGTCATGGGCTCCCGGGAGACGGTGTTGGCAGCGGCAGAATAAAGCACCCTGACACACTGCACATAATGTTCAGGAACAGTTTGAGGAACATGACAAAAGAGCTGAAGGTGATCATTCAGATTTTATCAATCCATCTGTGCTGAAAAAAAAAAAAAAAAAAGCCTGATCCACGGAGGCACCACCTCACAACTTATGGAATCCCCTACTGATGGTTTGTTGCCAGATACTACGCCCAGAGGTCTAGAATCGTCCAGGCCTCAATATTAAGCAGATGGTCACAATTTCATGGCTGATCGGTGTACAGCGCGCAGTGCAGAGTTGAAATGAACCCGACTCATTGTCAGGCTTTAAACTCGTCTCTCTCTCTCTCTCTCGTTCGCACTGCAATCACAGCTGGAGAAGCTAAAGGATATGACGAGGAGGTAATTAGTGACGACTGACAGCCTCGACACCTCCATGTTCTCACCGAGTCGAGAAGTAATGAAAGATACAACAGGACCGTCATCACCTTTCGGGTTCCTGATCGCATTATCAAAACTACAGTGGCGCTTGGCATCTGGGTGTGACCTTGTTAACTGCCAGGGTAATTAAGTTTAACCAATTGGGAGAGAGGATGATAAATTATTAGCAGGAAGATTTTGTTCGCGTTTTATTAAATTGGCCTGTCAAAGGGGGTCGGCCAAATTATCTGGGGCCTCGTTTACTGGAGGCCGGCCATATTGCTGCATCTGTTACAATTATTTATAATTTCAAGCAGTCCCCTTTACCAAAAAAAAAAAGGGAAGGAAGGGAAAGAAAAAAGAAAAAAAAAAAAAACAGCCGACGGAGTTCAGGAGCAGCAGCAGCAACCGCATGAAGCAATTTACAAATTATCTGATGAGGGAGTGTTTGAGGGCTTTTCTCTCATTTCCAGCCAGCAGAGAGAGAGAGAGAGAGAGAGAGAGAGAGAGAGAGAGAGAGAGAGGGAGGAGAGAGGAGTGGTGTAATTACAGAACGCGATTAGGCTCTGGTGGGATCTGGCTGGGCAGAACATATGGACGGGTTTGTGATTTTGCTCCCCGAGGCTCGTGACCCGTCTGCTGCATGTGAATGAGAAAGAATTTAAGTTAACACTAAACATCCACCAACTACGCCACACAACAAACCAGACCAGCACAAACCCCAGACCCGAATACCACAAAGAACCTCGACACCACTACCAACAATCCAAAAAACACAAAATCAGAGAAGAACCAAATTACCGGATGAAAAATCAGAAACACTGGCTCAAAATCCAGAAACTAACAACACAGAACCAGGTCCAAAATCCAGAACCCAGTAATACGGAACCTGAACTGATCTTTAAATGCCCACGATAACACACACAGCGGAGATGCTGGACTAGTCACCAGGTCAGTAGTTTAAACATAGGAGCACAGATGTCCAGGTGAAGATTGTCCAGGTGAACACTGAACAAGGAAGCGGTCTCTGACACCAGACTAGCTAGACCCCTGGAGAGGAACCGGAGTGCATTCGGAGCCGGGTCTCTTCTGGGTCACGCCATCGCATCGCATCTCTTCTGGATCACTAGCTCGCATCACTCGTTTAAAGCAACATGAAGATCGCTGGTTAATTGCCACGACACGGTGTGTGATTTTTCTCTCCCTGCTCCATCAGAGTGAAACATTTAAAACCCAAACACACTGGTGGGATCTCAGTATGCAGCACGCACACGCACGCGCACGCACACACACACACACACACACACACACACACACACACAGTTCTGATCAAAGGAAACATGGCTACTCTACTAAACATGACCCCACATAACAAGCTCTGTGTGTGCGTGTGTGTGTGTGCGTGTGCCTGACACTTCAATTATACATCTGACAGCTCCTGAGTTCGATAATGCTAATCTCTCTCACTCATACACACACACAACTACGAGAGGATGATACAACTTTCATCATCATCTCTCTCTCTCTCTCAAGGCTTAACAAACTGTCTTCATAATTTTTTTATATTAAAAAATAATAAAAATTACAATGATGTAAAATAAACTCAAACACAAAAATCGTTACTCAGACAGAAAAGGTTAAAGGTCAATTTAAAGGATAAATCTATGCTTCAAAACACAAATGTGTGACACAAAGACACTTTTCAGTTCACCATCATCTCACTTTATGATCTGATCTTGTGTAGTGCTTTATGGGAAATACACACGACACTCGTAGTGCATTATGGATAATACTCACACACACATATACTGTATGAACACTACGGAACGGAACAGAGCCAGGAAACTGCGAATGTTATACTGCAAAGGAAATCATCTACTCCTGAAGTCTGGCTTGTGGAACTAAGACATAAAGCGATAGCTTTCTAGTACAATCACTAGGTTCACTTAGACAGGGCACACACACACACACACACACACACACACACACACACACACACACAAAAACACCCTCTCTGGCGCAACCCGGGTCACTGCACAAACACTTTTACATTTACAAACCCAACTACATCACCTACTTTGTAGTTTACTGATGTACGGTCCTCTAAACTTAAAGGCCCCATGTTGTATTAGTTGTGTAACACACAGGTCTCAGACCTTCCCCCAAAGAGAGTGTGTGTGTGTGTTTAAGACTTAAGACCGAAATAAACCTCAGATAAAGCATTTCTTCATTCCTCAAACTCCCTCTGTTTCACTCTTCTTCCAAACACGCAGGTTTGGTGTCTATGTATACAAGCTTCTGCTGAGAACAGGAGAGCAGCGCAACAAGCCAGGGGAGGGGCTCTTCTTATACGACGTCACATAAGTGGGGACATCGATTTAACTTGACACACACACAGGCGACCCAAATGAATGTGTAAACATGACTAAAAAGTGAATTTTGAATACTACCTGGCCTTTAAAGTTGTCATTAATCTTCACCTCTTCAGGTTTTTAGATGAACTTCAGCATCATCAGGTTAAGACAGATTCAGTGCATTCTGATTTCTTTCAGTGCCTGCTTCTTTCCCTCACAGGCAGCTTTTTAATTTAATTACACTCAGAGAAAGTACGCAAAAATACATTTGAAACCCATGACACCACTTACCTTTACCTTACGGAATGTAATTCCTGTAATCTTTGTGCTTTCGTAAAAGTCAGCTGTGGATGTTCTTCTCTGGTTAGCCTTGGAATGTGAATGCTAAAAATTATTTTGTATTCAAGTCCTCATAGTATTTCTTTATAATACAACGACTCATAAGTTCCTGGTTATACTTTTAACAACTTTATTGCAGAGCAGGAAGTTATAGGGAAGAAAAACTTTTTGTAGTATCTGGTGACACACAAGTGAGGATGGGTTCTCTTTTGAATCTGGTTCCACTTCAGGTTTCCTCTTCATAAGGTCTCAGGGAGTTTTTCCTTGCCAACACCTCTAGATTGATCGTTACCTGACTTTTTATAAAGTGCTCGTTCACTAGGTAAGTCTGATATAAACTCCCTGCTGCCGATTGTAAACTGTTTTTCTGTACAAATTACTGACATGTATACTTCTGCCTGCTTTCTTATTCTCTTTTCCATTAATACAACTCAAAAAATAATGTGAAATCTGACAGAAATTACAAACATTTTACTGTTTTATTCCACCATTCGCAAAACCATCTACACAGGATGTGTTTTTAAACCTGCCAAGAGATCTCCATCATTCTAATAAGATGTAACTGTAGCTAGTAGCAATGTGAGGAATAAACTGGACTACTGCTCCGATGATCTGGAAACTAAACTCAAGATTCTTTATTTTATAAATGCACAAGTATTAGTTTATCTCATTTTAGCCAGGGTGGTTCACTCACTCATTGTCTAAACCATTTTATCCTGTATACAGGGTCACGGGGGGCCTGGAGCCTATGCCAGGAGACTTAGGGCACAAGGCGGAGTACACCCTGGACAAGGGGGCGGAATTAATCCATCGCACGGCGCACAATTATCCAAATCTACATGTCTTTGGACTGTGAGAGGAAAGCGGAATATGCGGAGGAAAACCACCAAGCATGGGGAGAACATTAGACTCCAGGCACACAGATCAATTCGGGAATCGAACCTGGACACTGGAGGTTCAAGGCGACAGTGCTAACCACTAAGCCAACGTACCGCCAACCAGGATCGCCATAATTAATGATGTTATTTAGTTGATATTCTGAGTACAGGTTTAATGAAATAAGTACACAGTATGCCTACTTAAGCAATCCAACATGAAGAGTGCCGTGTTGCCAGATGGTCGTAAGCAATACAGCCCGACCTCAAAGTGTGATATTGCTTTTATATTGTATAACAGTTCCATGAACACCTTTTCTTGATGAAAAGGTGCTTCTGTAAAATGTTTTGAATGCGGGTTGCCAGGTAGCTGCTCTCTCCTCAGTATTGCAGACCGTACAGATCTACATTAACCCATGCTGTGACTGACAGTAATTGTAATTAACGATTGCGGAACACCTGAGACGCGTAGTAATACATATAGTTTAATGTCCCAATGGTGTTATCATCTATTATCGCCTCTCGCCCAATCAGATTACTCGGCCGAAACTAACCAGTGTATAATGTTACATATATATAACTACAGTACTATGGTGGATAGGTTTCAGACTGATATCTTCTCAAACGGATAGCAATGTGAGGAATAAACTGGACTACTGCTCCGATGATCTCAGGTGTGGGACAAAGCCTTCAGGATTCACAAAATCTGCATTAACGGTAAATTTGTAAGTGTAGACCCTCATTCAGAAGACTTCAAGCTCAATACAATGATCAGACTCTTAGCCGCAGTAAAACATATGTACAGTGAGAACGTTTTAAAGAATAACGATCCTGGCCGTGGTGTCTCAGAGAATTCTAGTGGAATAGCGGATCCATTAAATTCGGAGGATAACTTGTCACCAACTTGGGAGACGCATGTGTCTGTGAGAACTGAACGCACGATCGTTCATCAACACCACATGCACACTACAGGAACTCGTCTGGGAGTTATCGTCACATCCTCCGTACAGTCCTGACCTTGTGCCATTTTAGAACCATTTTAGCATGTTTCGGATGTGAAAGGAGTTGCTTGGAGGCCAGTGTTTCAGATGTGAAGCAGGCAGTCCAAACATGGCTGCAACGTACTGAGAAAACATTCTACTTTGATGGTATCTAAGCACTACTGAAACACAAGATTAATTGTGTAGCAACGGATTATATAGAGAAATAACTGGGATTTTTCCTCTCATAAGTGTTCTGTTATTCTGCATCAAAAGTCAAGCTTTGACTTGAAAATCCCTTGTAGAACAAATATACTGTATATGAATGGATAGATTTAGATGGATAGATAGATGAGATACTTTATGACTTTAAATCACCAGACACAATATTGTTTATTTTCGCAGGTAACAGATTATCTGTTTAAATGAGAAACTAGAAGACATTTTTGGTTATAAAAGTACAAGAACTCTATCATTTGGAGGAACGTTGAAATCCCTGAGGTTCTAGTAGGAACTTTAAGCAGCCATGAGGTCTTAGTAAATTGTCTATGCATATTAGTACTCTAATTGTGTAAGAAATTTCGCCTTTGGGAAAAAGCCTTACTACTCCCTAATAAAGACATGTGAGCCTTTTGTAAAGTTGATTTGATTAATTAAATCAATGAATCAGTTTTTGATTCAAAGTCAATTCACACATAAATTCACTTTTTATATTATTCTGTAAACGTTTCTAACATTAAACAGCCAACGTTTTTTTTTTAACTATACCACAGCTTTTGCAGAAAATAATAGACTCTCGCTTAGAAAAAAAAAATATCGTTTTTTTCTTCTTCGTTTGAGTTTATTATGAGTGGTTAGTGCATTACTGCCACCTAATGGACTGGAGTGTGGAGCAGAGGATCGGCGAGAAAGAAAGATTATCGTTTTGTATGAGGCTTGACATTTATACAAACAAACAATGCAAGTTACACAACACTTTAATATTTATTAGATACATTTAGTGGGTTTTTTTTATTTCATTTTATTTTTTTAAATCAGGACATGTAAATAATATAGCGACGAATCAACCAGGAACTAATCTATAAAGTAGAAAAAAAAATCTAAGCTGTAAAATTCACAACCTTTGAAAAACGCAAAGTTTTGTTTAAAACACTAACTAGGCCACACTGGCACAACTCTGGTGTTTACTAAGAGCATAAACTCAACAGCATTTGTGTGAACTCTTAAAAGCGCTGAGGTTCTATTACGATGATAAAGTAGGCACTTTTTTGGGACGTATCCTTAAAACTGATGAGGCTTTAGTAAGAAGTTTTTAGGTGGAAGTTTTAGTAAGAAGACTAACTAGGCAGGATTTGGGACAGAGCCGTAAACAGCCAGTGCTGCAGTGAGAAGAGTAATTTGGGCTGAAGCTGTACAATGTCTGGCACTGTATCACACCAAATCTCTCACTAATGACAGCCCGTGCAGGATGGAGGCACCCGTGTGCGTGCGTGTGTGTGTGTGTGGTTTCACTCTGAATTGCTGCCCAGTACAATTACGATTTGGACTTTAGAGCCCAGGAAGCGTGGCATGCGTGGGGCGGCGTGATGGATGGCGACCTGAAACACGCTCCCCCAATCAGAGCAGAGTGCAGCCAGGAACACACCAACGGGAGCCCCCTATCTGGGGTTGCCGTGGCAGCGGACCACCTGGCAAACAGCGGCTGAGTGGGCGAAAAAAATAATAAATACACGCGGCTTTCCACCTGAATCCCACACAGGCCTGTGGACTCGCAGTCCACCACAGACCCTAACCTAACAGTTCCACTTCAGCAGCAGGGTCCGGGTAACAGGCCACACCTGGACCAAACCGTCTCGGCCATCGCAAAGATACTACGTAATGGATTATTTGATCTGCAGTCATTTAAATAAAAAAGGAATGTTAGGAAAGGAGTGAAGTGTAAAATACTCAAAGTGTGTGTGTTTCTTCTGCCTCCTGCTTCTTTCCCTCCTCAGCACATTGTTCAAGAGACTCTTATTTAAATCAGAGCCACACACACACACGCAAGAGAGAGAGAGAGAGCGACCCCCACCAACCTGCACTTTGATCATTTCCATCACAGGCTCGCAAACATTTAAAATTAAAATGTAACCCCGTTGAAGGATTGTACAGGTGTTCTAGTTGTTACAGAATTCCGGATTACACAGGAACGCACACTCCTGTCGGAGCAAATTAGCCAAAGCCCCGCCGACCGCGCCGCACTTCAGGAGACCCCATCCCTTCACTTTGATGTGCGCGGGTTAGGGGGAAGCCGAGAAACAAAGCCGCGACGTGTGTTCGGTAAACACCAGTTAATATTAATGCAAAGCCCCGAACCAGTGAGTCTGCAATCACAACAGGAAGATGCTACTACTACTAAACACACAGAGAGAGAGAGAGAGAGAGAGAGAGAGAGAGAGGGAGGGAGGAAGAGAGAGAGAGAGAGAGAGAGAGAGGGAGGGAAGAAGAGAGAAAGAGAGAGAGAGAGAGAGAGAGAGAGAGAGATTTCTCCGCTTCCTGGAACACAGCCCTGCAGATCTGAACAGTAATTACTGAGGGAACTTTGCCTAGTTGTATTTAATGACTCGCTAATTGATCCATTTATATTTGAATGCCGAGCACAGAATTAATGGACGTTTACAAAAGAGGAAGGAGGGATTCTCTAACGCTCACGCTCTCCTTAACGACGCCGAGCGTTTAGCTAAAAAACTCGACAACTAGATTATGCTCCGTCCCCGGGCACATCCTGGCACCGAGCGCTGTAACGCCACCTGTGGTCCATGGGGTAGCGCAGGGGCGAGAAGGTGATAACAAACGTGATTAATCATCATTTCACACGTCGACTCCGAAGCCAGGCTCCGATCAGGCCGCCAGTACCGAGTCCAATCTCAGAAACGCTCCACGTTCATTAAATTGAAACTCTCACATAAATACAGATGCACATTTCCATGATTAATCTCCAGCCTTAATAATTTCCATATTAAGACCGAACCAAAACCTAGTATCTGGGCTATGATACAGGACTTTTTTATAAAAAAAAATTATAATAAATTTAATCAAGAAAATATTTCATGTTAAGTAATCACAATAAACATTAATAATCTCTTATCAAATGAAATCTAATAGATCCAACAGTGATCCATATTTCAACATTTATACGTAATATCTGTTCAATTTATAACAGAAATAAAAATTTTCTGCATATTTGGTCCTGAATATTATAAAGAAATAATTATGAGGATGAAACCATGATGCATGTTTCGCATATGTATACCAGGGTGAAATTAACACGGAGATTATAAAAACATATAACCTTAAATATAGAGCAAGAAACAAACTTCATTGGAAAATATACAATATATACGAATGTATATAATGTGTATATATACAATTCTTTATTCTTCGCATATCCCAGCTTCTTGTTAGTAGGCCGGGGTCAGAGCGCAGGGTCAGCCATTTTTACGGCGGCCCAGGCAGACAGGGTTAAGGGCCTTGCTCAAGGGCCCAACAGCAGCAACCTGGCGGTGCTGGGGCTCGAACCGCCGATCTTCCGATCCGTAACTCAGAGCCTTAACACACTGAGCCACCACTGCCCGTATATACAATATATACATTTAATCCTGACCTCGTTTATACAACTTTAAGACATGACGTGCTGCAGATACAATGATATCTGAAAATGAGTTTAGTCTGGTCAGGCAGAGCTGCTTCATTAATAATTCATGTAAAAGATTAACTGCGTCCATGCAACTGGGCGGAGTTTCTCATGAGGATGAGGGGTGTGGCCTGGTGATGGGTAGGTTATACACAAAATCACTTAATCACAATAAATCATCTACAAATTTTCTTTGACAGAGAATGAACAGATTCAGTGATGTGAACTATAGCGGGCACACACACTGCTCTTAGCGTGTAATGGTAGTGTTGAGTGGACAGTGTAGGGAGTGGTGTACTATTTAGGGCACTCTACAGAGTGAGGTGCACTCTTTATGGCACTCTGCAGGGAACAGTGCACTTTTTAGGACATCCTGTAGGGAGTAGTGCACTCTTTATGGCACTCCATAAGATATGGTGTACTTCTTAGGACCCTTCATAGCACTCACCTCATGGGAGGATGGGCAGGGTGGTACAAGTTGCTGGAGCTGCTGAATTTGGAGCTGAAGCTCAGAGACCTGCTGTTCCTTCTGAGAAAGCTGTTCAGTGAGACAGGCGTCTCTCTGCCGGAGCTGCTCCTCACTGAGACGCAGAGCCTGATAGGATACACTCAGCTCGCTGTACAGCTGACACACAAACATACAAAGAGCGAGACAGAATTCGTGTTACTATGATAGGAAAATAGTCTACTTTAAAGCGTGGCGTGTGTGTATATGTGTGTGTACCTTGTGGTATGAGGCAGTGTGTGTGGTGTGTACTCTCTCTTGGCTCTGCAGGATCTGCTGTGTGTCCATGTTGAGACCTTCCAGCTGCTGGATGAGTTCTGCCTGCTCTCCTGCATGAGCCACACTCTGCACGTACAGAGACTGAAGATTCTGCAGCTCACCCCTATACACACGCACATACACATATATACATATGTATATGCAGAATGTCGAAAGATTTGCCGTCTGAAAATACAGTTATAACTCCAATTCATTCTATTACACTCCACACCAATAGGGTTCACCAAGTTGATTTTAAAGAAGCTGTGAGATGTGCAACAGAAGCATCACGCTTCAGAACACCACATGGCAGGTCTCTGAGAGCACAACTGACACACTGTTATATGCCATCCACACAACCATGTGACTCTTCAGACCAATCACAGGTTGGGGAGGTGTAGGGTGTAGGGATGAGTTCTATTCCACAGTCTACATTAAAGTGTGCTCCCTGGGGAACACCTTACAATCTCACCAGCACAGACTTCACCTCGGACGCCTGTTGCTGCTACTTTGGAAATTTCACACTACGGAAATTAAATATTGAATATTAATTGAAACAAAAACTATTTGATTAATTTCAAGATGTACACGGAAACCATCATTGTGCAGTTTGTACATATTACTAGCCTATATAATAGTAAGGATTTATTGTTTAAATAAAATGTACAATTATTGTGTCATTAATATTATGTCGTCCTCAATAATGACAATAAATAGATTGATTCCTTTTCAAGCTGCTTTTTTTGCACGGTGTTCAATTGCACTGAATGCATTGTGTAGAGTGTAGGGTGCATTGTGTAGTATGTAGGACATAATGTGTAGGGTATAGTATGTAGGGCCTTGTGTAGGGTGCAGGTCATAGTGTGTAATGATTAGGATGCAGGGCATAGAATTCACTGTGTAGATTGTAGGGTGCTGGGCGTAGTGTGCAGGTTGTAATGTGTAAAATGTAGGGTGTAGTGTGTAGGGTACAGGACGTAGTGTGTAGGGTGCAGGGCATAGTGTGTAGTGTACAGGATGTAGTGTGTAGAGTGCAGGGCGTAGCGAGTAATGCCGGACAAATTTTGTAGGGTGTAGGGAATAGGGTGTAGGGTGCAGTGTGTATTATTTAAGATATGTGCAGGAGATAGTGTATAGGGTTCAGGGCATAGGGTACAGGGGGTATTGTGTAGGGTGCAGAGGGTAGTGTGTACAGGTTGTAGTGTGTAGTGTACAAGGTGTAGTGTGTAGGGTGCAGAGCATAGTGTGTAGTGTACAGGGTGTATTGTGTAGTGTACAGAGCGTAGTATGAGACCTGAGCTGTTGGAGCTGTGGCTCTCTCTCACTGAGGTTCTGCTGAACTGAACGGAGCTGAACAGAGAGAGACGAGTTGACGGCCTGAACCTTCACCAACTCCTCCTGCACCTGCTGCAGACACAGAGAGAGAGAGAAAGAGAGAGAGTTATTTTTATTTAATATTAAAATATTATAAATTGATGATCTGAATCATTTAAGTGCAACAAATATGCAAAAAAAAAGACAAGGAGGAGCAAATACTTTTTACACTGTGTACAAATGCAAATAGATGTTACTGATAATGTAATCAACTATCTTTAATCACTTTGGCAACAATATGATTTTTTTTATATTCATGCCAATTACCATTGCTGAACTGAGAGAGAGAGAGAGAGAGACTGCATTAAGGCTTATAAACATGACTATAATTGACCTTAGACAGTGACCTACCCTAAGTTGTGCGTTCCTCTCCTCCTCCTGCTTCCTGCTCTGCTCCTGCTGCTCCTCCAACCTCCTCCTCCACTGATCTTCACACTCCTGATGGAGAGGGAAGAGAGAGAGAGAGAAAGAAAGAGAGATTTATAAGAGGCTGCATAAGGCCTAATAAACGAGACTACTGTATATTTGAACTCAAATAGTGACCTACCCTGAATCGTGCGTTCTTCTCCTCCTCCAGCCTCCTGCTCTGCTCCTGCTGCTCCTCCAACCTCCTCCTCCATCCATCTTCACACTCCTGTTGGAGAGACAGAGAGAGAGAAACAAAAACAAACACTTAGTAAACAAAAACATAAATAAGATCTGGTCCTGAACTGAACAGGAAGTGTGCCATAATGATGTGCACTACTCAGGCTGTGTGTGTGAGAGCGAGAGAGAGAGAGAGAGAGAGAGAGAGAGAGATGGATTTTATTTAATAATAATAAGCAAGTAAAATAAGAGAGACAAATGTGTGTATGTGGGGCCACAGGGCTTGTGGGACTCCAGTGTGCTAATCATACGAACAAGAGAGCACACACATGCATACACACACTGATTATTATTTTCCTGCCTATAAAGAGTTGTTATATTTGAAGTGTGTCTTAATCAAAGAAGGCAGGCCACATATAAAAAAAAATCACTGAAAGAAATAGACAGACTGACGGAGGGATGAAACAGACAAAAATACAGACAGGCAAATACACAGACAGCCTGGGAGACAGAAAAACAGATGGAGGGAAATCAGACAGACTAATGACAGACATACAGACCAAAGCAGGTCCAGAAGAAATCTGATCTAAAATGGGTTACAGTAGCACATGCACACAAACAGACACACACACGGACAGTCAGATGGACGGCCGGACAGACGCACGGACACAGTCACGAACAGATGGACACACTCACGGACAGACACACACCCACATGGAGACACAGACGGACAGACAGACGTACACACTCACGGACAGACGGACACACACTCGGACAGACGGACACACACTCGGACAGACGGAAAGACAGGGTGACAGACAAACAGACAGACAGACAGACAGACAGACGCACACACGCACGAGCACTTGGTTGAGCAAACGAGGCTCCTGCTTGTAAGACATTAGACAACTGATAAGAAGGTCATGAGCTCGAATCCGTGCGCTAGCCAGCAGCACAAAGCTGCCCCTGACATGCCCCTTGCTGACCCTCTACTGCTTAGGTGTATAACTGAGGTCAGTGTAAATCAATCTGAGCACGTGTAAATGTAAATGTTGGACGAACGATCACCTGCGCAGGAGCCTCCGCGCCTCTGCTTTTTCAGACTCTTCTCAGGTAGACAAAGTCTCCTGCAGGGTTCAGACTCCTGCTTTGCACGACAAAACCCCAAAGGAAAAAAGCGTGTGTGTGTGTGCATGCACCTTGAGCCTGATGTTGTTTGTCTCCTCCAGCTTCCTGCTCTGTTCCTGCTTCTCCTCCAGTCTCCTCCTCCACACATCATCGCACTCCTGGTGAAGGGGGGGCGGGGCAGTGAAAGTGTGTATGTATATACATATGCGTCATGTCACTCACAATGTGTGTGTGTATACCTGTAAGCGTCGTGTCGTATCACTCAGAGTGTGCTGGAGTTCCACCAGCTCCTTCATCACATGCCGTTTCTCTTCATCAACATTCTGCTGCTGCAGGAGTCTGCTCCTTTCCTGTTGCTGTGATCTCACTTCCTGTTGGAATGTCTGTGTTAAACCTCTTTTTTTTTTTTTTTAAGGATCTGATCTCTTTTGATGTTTGATTAAGAACTATGATCACTGGGTCTTCTTCATTTTTCATATCAGTAAAAAACACACACACACACACACACACACACACACACACACACACACACACACACACACACACACACACACACACACACACACAGGGTCTGGGTGCACTGGGGGTGTCTCAGTGCTCAGGCTTACAAGTGTTTTAGGGTTATAGGAGATCAATCATTTCAGAGCTGAGTGAAATACATAGAGCAGAAAGAGGAAGTGGGCGGGGCCGAGCTCAGAGCGCTGATAACAAGGACCACACCAGGACCGTTAAGGAACAAGTCTTACGAAATTGAAGCGGAGATTATGACGGATCAGGAACTTCTCAAAATAAAAAAAAAACCCTTATTACTTTACACAAATATAACGAAGTTACCGCAGCAACAGTGCAGAGATACGGGGTTCAGCAGACCATCACATGGTCGAGGAAGGAAGAAAAGCGATTAATCACCACTCTGCATTCATTCTGTGCCAACTCTCAATGAGATGCTGAAACCGGACAGTGTGGGGGAGATTACCCATAATCCTCAGCGCCAACAAGCTTCACTTTACTGCCTAATGGGTACACTGCCGTCAAAGCGTTTAGCATAACATAGCTGCTATATCTGCTAGCGCATGTGGACGAAGTGGGAATCAGTCAGTTGTTCTAACAAAAAGTGTAAATGAAATTATTAGTAGTACTGAGAGCTGTACATTGTTTCAATAATGTTGTTGTTTCATCAACAGTTCTATTTTCTTTGCACACTTCACATAATTTTTCACCTCTGTCAGTACTGTAAGTTTTGTGCATATTTCACACTTCATCAAAAAATTGTAATATTACACAATGATAACCAGAGTAAATACAAAATCCAGTTTTTAAACTTCATCTATTTAGAGGGGGGGGGGGGGGGGGAAAGCTGCCCAAACCTACCTGGCCCTATGTGAAAAAGTAATGCAGAATGACATCTAAAGAACTGCAGGCCTCACTTGTCTCAGCTAAAGTCAGTGTTCGTGATTCAACAATAAGAAAGAGACTGGGCAAAAATGGCAATCAAGGGAGACTTCCAAGGCGAAAGTGACTGCTGACCAAAATATGAAGCATTTCACATTTGCCAAAAAATTTATAAAATAAAAAAATCTTGATTATCCCCAAGAGTTTTGAGCAAATATCTTGTGGACTGATGAGACAATTGTTGAACTTTGTTTTGGAAGGTGTGTGTCCTGTTACATCTGGCATAAAACTAACATAGCATTTCATTAAACAAACAAACAAAAAAAGAATTAATCATTATACCAACAGTCAATATGATGGTGGTAGTGTGATGGGCTGAGGCTTCTTTGCAGCTTCAGAACTTGGAAGACTTGCAACAATTGAATAAATTATGAACTCTCTACCAGAAAATCCTGAGGGAGAATGTTTGGCCATCAGTTTGTGACCTCAAGCTCAGACCTCAAGTGCACTTGCGTTATGCAGCAGGACAAAGGTCTCAAGCAAATCCACCTCTGAATGGCTCAAAAACACAAAATAATTTTTTTGGAGTGGACTAGTCAAAGTCCATCCTTAAATCCAATTGAGATCCTTAAACAGGCCATTCATGATCAAAAACCCTCTAATGTGGCTGAATGAAAACAATTCTGAGAAGGAGAGCGGGCCAAAATTTCTCCACAGAGATTTAAAAGACTCATTTCCCAGTTATTGCATACGCTTCTTACCGCCAAAGGTGGTTTAGGGCAATTAATTTTTCACATAGGGACCGGCTTTTTTTATTTAATAAATGACGAACAGGAATGCACGTGAGACAGCGCACCTGGCCAAAAGCTTAAATATGCTTTTTGCACATTGTGAGAGTGTGAATTTGTCTCCACTGATAAATGTAGGTTATTAGACTTTTGTATTATTGTGCAACCTTGGATTGCGAGTAACTTGGTCTGCAAGCGTTTTGCAAGACGAGCAAAAGTTTTGAATAAATTTTAACTTAAACGAGTGAGGTCTTGATATACGAGTTGCACGCATGCGCTTAGTCTGTTGATTCAGAATGGCTTAGAAGCAACTACTAAGGAGACAGCGTGTTGTTTAACATTATTAGATGTGTTTTCTTGCTTAAGTGCTTTTCTTGTTTTAATTGGGTTTTGGCAAGCAGCTGCTCTCTTCAGCGACCAAGAGCTAGTGTAACTAAAGACAGTAGAATGCATATAGTTAAACATCCCAGTGGTGTTACGGTCCATTATCACCACTTGTGAAATTAGACTGCTTGAGAGGAACTGGTGTATAAAAATAATTTGACCTACATAAGTCTTTAAGTGTCATGGTTTAAACAAGGGTTGCAATAATTTTGTGTTGATTCTGAGTCTCTGGAGTGGAACAGGTGCCAAGTGCAGCTTTAACTCTCTGACTAAATTTGGATTAACGCTGTAGACGACTCGTCCACAACACACTTGCTGTCAGAGGGTGTGTGCGAGAATCGTATCAATATTAGGAGCAGCTCTGGAAGCCCAGTAATTAGGAGATCTATTAAATATCATTATTAATTATTTTTGCTTTGTACTATAGTTTATTTTTTCCATGTGAAAGTGAGGGAGTATGTGGTGTGGCTATGGAATGACTGACAAGGGGCACATATAGTATTACCCCTTCTCCTATATGAACTTTCTGGATGAGAAAAATGGTTCATCATGATATTTTAAAGTGAAACAAAATCCTGATCAGGGAACTAATTAAATTCCGACCCGAACCTCACATGCATGAACACATGCATGCACACAAATGAAGAGTAGATGATGTAATACCTTCTCCAACTCCTGGATCTTGTAGTCCTTCACCTGCAGTATCTCCAGAACTTTACGATCTTTAGCTTCTGCTTTATGTTTCTCACTGATGGAGAGAGAGAGTGAGAGAGAGAGAGACCAGGAGACAGAGTTATAGATTGAAGAGAAATGGAGATGGAGAGAGAGAGAGAGAGAGCGAGAGAGAGAGCGAGAGAGCGAGAGAGAGCAGATGAGTACTGTAAGAGCTTGACTCATGGAGCACCACAGACACAGAGGCAGGAGGTCAGGTCTTCACCAAAAAGGGGTTCTTTATTAAATAATAAAGGAGTAATGTAGAAGAGGAACAGAGAATTCAGGACAGAAAAAGTAAGAAATGAAGTGAAAAGAAAGCAGGGGGTGTGCAAGTGTGGGTCAGGAACAGTCTCCAGTAGGCACGATGGCATGAAGCTGGTGAGCTGTGACAGGCTGAAGAGGTGGGGGTGATGTGGAGGCAGCAATTGCAGCGTTGTCCACGTGCACGGTCCAGTAGCAGGAGCGGCGGTCTAGAATTTAAAGCATATTAGCCAGAATCTGAAGCAAAGATGCTGACGTGGACCAGAACAGGAGACATTGAATTCGAGGCAGCAGCTGACAACATTAGCGGCGGCTGAATCTCTTTAACCGACCGCAAGTAAAGGTAGAAGTCCCATGGCAACGAGCATATTAGCGGTTAGCCCTCGGCATACTGCCCAGCGGCGAAGAACGACCAGTTGTGTCGTATTTAGCGGCCCAGCCCCCTCATATTCCTGTTGATGTGGAGGCCACGGTGCTGAATGAAGTGCGCTAACTTCCGACTGGGTTTATTAGGCTTTGACAAAACTACAGGATGAACCTGATCAAACATCACTGACCATCAGGGCTGTGGGAGAAGGTTTGTGCACCCCCGGTCACATACACTGCTTGTAAACGTGTGTGTGTGTGCGCGCATGGTCACTTCTACTTAACAATCATTAAAATAATATTAATAAATAAAAAAAACTGTAGTCATCAAGAGGGCCCTGTGCAAAAGGTAGTGTAGATTTCTAACTCCGGTTTTAGACGTTTAGACTTTGTCATGTCTCGCCGCTCACACAAACTTCCTGCAGCCGGCTGAGAGTCTCTCTGTTCTTTTATTAAGTAGATCTTCAGCCACTCTTCCTCACAGAACCTCTCTCCTTCTGAGATGCTCCTGAGCTGTCTGGCATGCGCGGCGTGTTTAAGATCTCCACACAGATTTTCAATGATACTGGAGTCAGCCGAGGGTGAAGGCTTCTCGGAAAGCTACTGGAACTCACGCTGGGGTCTGAGCTTTACTCTGGGTCACCGTGCTGCTGCAGATCTTTTTCGGATTCAGTTTGATATCTGCTGGAATCCGGGCGAAAGCACAACTCCTCCACGATTAACAACCGGCAGGATGCTCCTCTTCTCTCCAGACTGAGCTCTGATGACTGAGGCTGTGAAAGAATTCCTTTCTCAGTTCATCCATCCACAGCTTGTTTCTGTGAACCTGATTTTGCGCTAAGGCGTGATGCCGCTCTGATGACTCTTCTGTGCAGATCATGCTTGTGTTCTCGGCGTTCCAGAGCAGGAATTC